>WNWU01013456.1:1485626-1742171 GCA_012654045.1 Ptyas mucosa
GATTTCCAAAAAGTTGCCAAGAAGAAAGAAAAGGAGAAGTGAAGAGCCCTAAGGAGAGCTCACTGGGCTTTCCAAGTGAGAGAGAACAGACACAAGAGAGAGAGACGGAGGGGGAGAGGGACATAGAGAGATATACAGAGAGAGGGGGAGACTGGCTGATGGGTGAGCATATTTGGTGAGGGTGCTCCGGCTTTCTCCGAGCCTGACCCCCGGGGTGCGTGTGCAAGGTTCAGCGGGGCCAAGCCCCCTTTTCCCAACAAAGAGCGGTGGTTGCAGGCTTCTTGCACCAAAAAACACCGGCAGCTGGAGGCTTCTTTCGCCGGAAAGAATGCCGGCTGCAGGCTTCTCGCGCTGAAAAAGCTGGTGGCTGCAGGCTTCTCACACTGAAAAAGAGGCGGTGGCAGCAGGCCAGTGTCTTGGGGTGGGGTCAGGTGCCCAACAAAGGCCAGAAGTAGCCGCCTGCCATTTCCTGCTGCAAAAATCTTTTTTAAAACCCTGACTGTCAGGCAGCGAGATCCAGTAAGAGATGAGGCATTGGAGAATCACCGTTGCTGTTGCTGTACAAAGGTAAGTCTAAGTCTCTGGCCACCACCGCTTTGGCCTGCCTGCGTGAGCACAATTGACCCCCTGTGAGACATTGCTTAAGTGAGTTTTGCCTTCTTTGACGAGCTTTCCTACCACCATTGTTAAGCAAATCAGTGTACTTGTTAAATTAGAGCAGTGTTGTTAAGCAAATCCAGATTCCCCGTTGACTTAGCAGAAGATCGCAAAAGGGGATCCCATGACCCTGGGATGCTGCAACTATCATAAATATGAGTCAGTTGTTCAACATCTGAATTGTGATCACGTGACCACAGGAATGATGCGACAGTCGTAAGTGTAAAAATGATTTTAAGTCACTTTCTTTGCTGTACCTTTCAATGGTCACTAAATGAACTGAATGGATAGTCCTCAACTTACAACCATTCCATTAGTGACCATTGGAACTTAAAACAGTACCAAAAAAAGGGACAGGACCCTGTTTCACACTTATGACCGTTGTAGCAAAATCAGACACCTGACTCATATTTTATGACAGTCACTGTGTCCCAAGGTCATGGGATCCCCTTTTGCGACCTTCCGACAAGCAGGAAGCCAGGGTTCACTTAACAACCAGGTAACTAAGTTAACACTGGCAGGGATTCACGTAACAACTGCGGCAAGAAAGATCATAACATGGGGCCAAACTCATTTAATAAGTGTCTTGCTTAGAGACAGAATGTTGGGCTCAATTGTGGTTGTAAGTCAAGGAGTACCTGTAAAAGAAATAAATTTTCTGCCTGATAGAACCTTTAGCAACATAAATTCGGGGTTCTGTTGCAGTTGTAAGTTGAGGACTAGCTGAAATTTCTTCCAAGCAGGTATCCTTGGATCCTACAAATATCATCATTTTCATCTCAGTTTAGCACAGGTTAATCTGGGTGGCTCCCTCCTCCCCTTCCCTTTCCCCTCCGACTGCATTCCACAGCCCGGATGAGCTATGTGTTCTTTCCAAATGCATGCCTCGAATTCGAAAGGCAACTTTGTGCCAAATTGCACATCAGTTGCAAACAAGTTTTCAACTGAACCCGGGGCCAAAGAAAGGGGGGGGGGGGGTTTAGCACCCTCTGAGCAAATCAGGGTTTGCATTTAAACAATTAATCTTGGCCTGTAACAAACTTTTGGATCAGGAAGTTTGGAATTCTTGCAGATTTCACAGGGAACAGGGAAGTCACTGCAGTTGTGAATATTGTTCCTGGTTAAGTGAGTTTGGCTCCATTGTATGACCTTTCTGACCCCTGCTGTTAAGTGAATCAGTGCAGTTGTTAAGGTTGTTCGTTGTTAAATCAGTTTTGCCCTATTCTACGACCTTACAGTCACCGTGAAGTGAATCACTGGAATTGTAAAGGTTGCTGGTTGTTAAGTGAGTTTTGCTCCATTGTACAACCATTCTGACCACTGTTGTTAAGTGAATCACTGCAGTTGTGAAGGTTATTGGATGTTAAGTGAGTTTTGCCCCATTTTATGACCTTTCTGGCCACCATCATTAAGTGAATCACTGCAGCTGTTCAGTGGAATCACTGAATCTGGCTTCCCCATTGACTTTGTTCATCAGAAGATTGTAAAAGGGAATCACCTGACCCTGGGACACTGCAACCGTCATAAATACAAGTCAGCTGCCAAGCATCTGAATTTTGATCATGTGACTGTGGGGATGCTGCAATGGTCGTAAGTGTGAAAAACAATCCTAAGTCCCTTTTGTCAGTGCCATTGTAACTTTGAATGGTCACTAAATGTATGGTTGTAAATCAAGGACTACATGTATCCCAAGACCAGCCATGTCAGATGTCTTCCCAAAGATCAGAAGTAAGAAAGAATGATGCTAGTCCCTAAGAATTAGAAGACATCTTTCGAAAAAAAAAATTATGCCTCAGGACTCACAGATCAAGTCAAACTATTATTGGCTTCACCACGGTTACTGAAGCAACAACAATAACTGCGTTCAGAGAGCAGGCTAAGCCATAATTAAACAAACCACTTCTATTTTTTAAGAAAACATTCTTAGGTTTGAACAGAACAGAATCTTTGTAGGAAGGGTTGAACTGTGGTGCTCCTTGGTGCTCTGAACTGTGGGATCCTTGGAGCTGGGTAGGTTTTTTTGCAGACACTTTCTCCCGCACCTGAGGCCATGAGCCTCTGCTGTTCGGCTGCCATGCCCCCTCCCCCCGCCCTCAATGCTTAGAAGCTGCTTTTTCCTGTGCCTGAGGCTGTGAGCCTCTGCCCCTGCCTATTGCCAGTGGTGGGTTTCTACCGGTTCACACCAGTTCAGGAGAACTGGTAGCGGTAATTTGGCCTGGGTCATCGAACCGGTAGTGACCGCTGGCTGAAAGTACTGGACTTCAACCTGTCTGTTTCTCTGTGCCTGGCTTTCCAGATGGGTCCCCAAAGTGCTATGCTGTGAAAGACGCTCCCCCAGCAAGAGCGCAGTGGAGAGAAGAAGCAGCTGCTGATCAAATGGAGCGTTGTTCTCTGGTGACCTGTTTTATCTCCCCCGCTCTCTTGCTGGGGGAGCGTCTTTCACAACACAGCACTTTTGGTCCTGTAAGTGTAAGTCCCATCTGGAAAGCCAGGCAGAGAGAACGGGTTGAATCCTGTTTCTGGTGCAGCGCTTTTCAGACTTACCAGGATCCAAAGTGCAGTGCTGTGAAAAACTCTCTCTCTCTCCCAGTAAGAGAGCGGGAGAGAGAAAACAGGTCACCAGGCTCCATCATGTGCTCTCCAGGTCAGCAGCTGCTGCTTCTCCCCCCTGCTGCTCTTGCCTGGGAGAGAGTTTCGCATCACTGTGCTTTGGGAGTCGGACTCCTGTAAGTCCCATCCAGAAAGCCTGCACTTTCCCAGGGCCCCATGGGGAGTCATCTCCTCCTTCTCGGCCTCGTATCACAGAGCAAACATGCACAGTCACACACACCGCATAGCGCACACACCTCATGGCTCACACACCTCATGGTGTGCGTGTTTGTTCACACATGTTAAGGCCGAGAAGGAGAAGACTTGGCCGAACATTGAAGAACTTTGACCAAGACTTCTCGTATCTTCAGGGGCTAGCCTACACCTCTCCCAACAATGGGTTTGGTGGCGATCTAAGGAAACATCTTCTAGCTCTTCAAGATCAATTTTAAGAGCACTGAGAAGCCGAGAGCAAAGGTAGTGGCAGCAGGGGTGACAGGGGCGTGCGTGTGCATGTGTGTGTGTGTGTGTGTCCCTCCACAAGGAGTGTGAAGGGAGGCAAACACCGCACGTATGAAGAAAAGAGGCAATCGACTTTAAGAGCACCGAGAAGCAAAGAGCAAAAGTAGCGGTGGCATGGGTGACAGGCGTGTGTGTGTGTGTGTGTGTGTGTTTGTCCGTGGTCCCCTCTGAGGTGATAGCCAGGGCTTCGCCACCTCCTCTTTTCCTGGACGCTGGCGGAGAGGCGAAATGGAGGCTGCCAACGGAGGCATGGCTGATATGAAGAGAGGGGATGGATGGAAAGACCTGGGGTTGGAGAGTCCGGTGGATGGCTCTGGTATTGGGCCTCCATGGGTGGCCTCTCCTCCCCCTCCCTTCCTGGCCCTGTAATCGGCCTGAGGATCAGCCTTCCCCCCCTCCCCCACTGTGTGTACATCTACCCTCTTGTGGGCCTGTTATGCTTTATTTCATCTGCAACCCACTTCATATTGTAAGTGGGATTGCTGTGCTGCCTTTCTTTTGTACCCCACCTTAAATTAAATTAAATTGCATTCATTTCCATCGAAACCTCCTGGTGGATGAGGACTTGGACTGGGACAGTATTGTATGGACCCTGAGGGAGTTGACTGTTATGAACCATCTATCACCAGAGGAGATTAAACCATCAAATTTCCTGCCTTTGGACATCTGGTTGGCCGCTGTGAGAGGGTGGCCAGGAAATTTTCCCTCTGAGTGACTGTATTAACCGACTCCTGCCACTGCTGTGAGAGGACAGTGGAGCCCGGGCTGTTACCATATTGAGACTTTCCTGTCCTAGGACTTTGGTGGACCCTACCAAGCTGCTTTCCCATCCTGGTCTTACTGATGTACTCAGCGGCGGAGCTATGTGCTCTGCAAGACTCCCCCCCTCGCAGATTTGGCCCTCCACTCTATCAAGGGCCTACCTTGATGACGGGTTTTGGAACCCTGAGAGGTGGCATAGTGCGAGAAGGGGGTTGAAGGGTTTCTTACTTAAATTTTTAGGTAAACTTTTAAGGAGTGCCAGGAAGGGGGAGGGTCAGATTTTAATTTGGACTGTGGGTATGGGGGATGACCCACTAAAGGGAAGGTCGGGTCTAGCTGTAAAGCGCGGCATAGGGGGTGGGGGGTCTGGGGTCGAGGGGAGGGCTGGAGCTTATCCAGATAGTGTTTTTAACATCAACATCGTGAGTGGGAGGGGCAGATATGGCGGGAGCAAGGGGCCACATCATGTTAAGGGAGCACGCGCTCGCTGTTTACGAGCGGTGGCGTGCTCCGGCCCTCAAGGCTCCACTCGTTTTCCAGGTAGCACAGACCCTCAGGGCCCAGGCCTTCGGCTGATGTTGTGCAACACCAGGTCTGTGGTAAATAAAGCCCCCCTCATTTGCGATCTTGTTCAGGAGGGGGGAGCAGACCTGGCAGGTATTGCAGAAACCTGGTTGGGCCAAGAGGGGGGGTTCCCCTCGTTGAAATGTGCCCACCAGGTTTCTGCGCATTTCATCAGCCGAGGCCACAGGGGAGGGGAGGGGGGGTAGCGGTTATTATCAAAGAAGGTCTTAGACCAAGAGAAGCCACTGTTCCTCACATGGCCGGTTGTGAGTCCCTCCTTGTGAAGTGGGGCCATGGGGTACAGATGGGTCTGCTGATCACGTACCTGGCTCCCCGCCACGTGACAACAGCCCTGCCTGAGCTACTCAATGTCATCGCCGCAGTGGCGGTTGATACCCCTAGACTTATGGTCATGGGGGATTTCAACCTGCCGTCTGCAGGTGAAGCGTCTGAAGTGGCTCGGGAGTTCATGGCTTCCATGACAGCTATGGACCTGACCCAACTAATTCATGGCCCTACCCACAGGGGGGGAAACACGCTGGACCTAGTTTTTGGTCTCTGGACAGTGGTTGAGTGACCTTGAAATAGGGGATATAGTCACCGAGCCCTTGTCATGGTCAGATCACTCCCTCCTCCGTCTTGACCTTCAAACTGCTGCACCTCGCCACAGGAGGCGGAGCCGGTAAGACGGTTCCGCCCCAGGCGCCTGATGGAACCCAAGAGGTTCCAGATGGAGCTTGGGCCATTCCCTGAGGCTCTGGCTCAAACCTCGACTGGAGACCTAGTGGCCGCCTGGGATAGGGCGGCCGCTGGAGCTCTGGATCAGGTCGTGCCTTTGCGGCCTCTGACCCGGTGCCAATCTCACCTGGCTCCCTGGTTTACCGAGGAGCTAAGGGAGATGAAGTGCCGGAAAAGACGCCTAGAGAGTAGTTGGAGGGCCAATCTTTCTGAGTCTGACCGGACACTGGTAAGATCTCACATTAAGAATTACCTAGTGGCAATAAAAGCAGCAAAATGTAACTATTTTGCTGCTCTTATTGCATCATCAGATAATCGCCCGGCCGCCCTGTTTAGGGTGATCCGCTCTCTGCTCCACCGGAGAGCGTGGGAGGACCCCTTGGAGGGTAGAGCCGAGGATTTTGTACAGTATCTGCATGATAAAATCACTCAGATTCGGGAAAATCTGGACTCCGACTGGGTGGTCTTAGGGGAGGTGGCTGGGGCAGGTCCTGTGAATGTTATCTGGGATGAGTTTGATCCTGTGGCTCCCAATGATGTGGACAGGATTCTGGGAAGTCTGAACGCAACCACATGTTTATTGGACTCGTGTCCCTCCTGGTTAGTGCTGGCTTCCCGGGAGGTGACGCAAGGCTGGTTCCAGGGGATTATGAATGCTTCGTTGAGTGAGGGTGTCTTTCCCACCGCCTTGAAAGAGGCGGTGGTGAGGCCTCTTCTCAAGCCTTCCCTGGACCCAGCAATGTTGTCTAATTATTGTCCGGTCTCCAACCTTCGCTTTGTGGCGAAGGTTGTCGAGAGTGTGGTTGCGTGGCAGCTCCCCCAATACCTGGATGAAACAGTATATCTGGATCCGTTCCAGCCGGGCTTCAGGCCTGGGTACAGCACGGAAACAGCATTGGTCGCGTTGGTTGATGATCTCTGGAGGGCTTGGGACAGAGGTTGCTCCTCTGTCCTGGTCCTATTAGATCTTTCAGTGGCTTTTGATACCATCGACCATGGTATCATGCTACACCGGTTGAAGAGTTGGGGGTGGGAGGCACTGTGCTGCGGTGGTTCTCCTCCTTTCTCTCCGACCGGTGGCAGTCTGTGTTGGCAGCGGGGCAGAGGTCGACTCCAAGGCGCCTCATTTGTGGGGTAGCACAAGGGTCGGTCCTCTCGCCCCTCCTGTTCAACATTTATGTAAAGCCGCTGGGCGAGATCATCCGTGGTTTCAGGGTGCAGTATCATCAGTATGCTGATGATACGCAGTTGTACATCTCCACCCCGGACACCCCAACGATGCCGTTGAAGTGATGTCCCGGTGCCTGGAGGCCGTATGGATCTGGATGGGGAGTAACAGGCTCAGACTCAACCCATCCAAGACTGAGTGGCTGTGGTTTCCAACGTCCCGATATAGTCAGCTGGCGCCATCGCTGACTATTGGGGGCGAATCATTGGCCGCCACAGAGAGGGCTCGCAACTTGGGCGTCCTCCTGGATTCACGGCTGTTTTTAGAAGAGCATATGACGGCCGTGACCAGGGGGATTTTTTTATCAGGTTCGCCTGATTCGCCAGTTGCACCCCTTTCTGGATCGGGATTCCCTACACACGGTCACTCATGCCCTCGTCACTTCACGTCTGGACTACTGTAATGCTCTCTACATGGGGCTCCCCTTGAGGAGCACTCAGAGGCTCCAACTGGCGCAGAGTGCGGCCGCGCGGGTGGATACGGGAGTGAGATGGCGTTCCCATGTGACACCTCTCCTGCGTGAGCTGCACTGGCTCCCGGTGGTCTTCTGAGTGCGCTTGAAGGTCTTGGTTACCACCTTTAGAGTGCTCCATGGCTTAGGACCTGGCTATTTACGAGACCGCCTGCTGCCACCAGTAGCCTCCCACCGGCCGGTTCACTCTCACAGAGAGGGTCTCCTCAGGGTGCTGTCAACCAAACAATGTCAGTTGGCGACCCCCAGAGGGAGAGCCTTCTCTGTGAGGGCACCTACCATCTGGAAGGAGCTCCCCCCAGAGATACAAAGGATCCCGGACCTACGCACCTTCCGCCATGCTCTTAAGACCTTTTTATTTAACCAGGCTGGCCTCACCTAATTTCTCCTCTTTTAATAATTATGTAATTTTGTAATTTTAACTTGTGTTAAATTATTAGGGTTTTAAATATTAAGGCCAAATTATTTAATTGGATTTTAATTGTTTTAAATTTTGTATGCATATTGTTTTACTATATGGCTGTTCACCGCCCTGAGTCCCTCGGGAGATAGGGCGGTATACAAATCAAATAAACCTCAAACCTCAAACCTCAAACCTCAGAGGCATGGTGTCTGCCTCCAAGTCCTTGCGAAGGGGGGGACACACACACATGCCTCTGCCACCCCCGTTGCCACTACTTTTGCTCTCGGCTTCTCGGTGCTCTTAAAGTTGATCACCAGCGCCTCTTTTCCTTAGAGGTGCAGGGTCTGCCTCCCTTCACATGTGGTGCACATGTGCAGCAGCCCAAGACATCCACCCGCCCTCCCAAAGCACTGCCACGGCTGCGCCACTCATTACCCCAAAGGGTTGCCCACCTACCCACTGGCTGGGCTGGGCCAGAAGCAGGGCGTCTCCCATCATGGACTGAATGTGTGACCCGACCTCAGAAGGCAAGGGTGTGGGGGACCGCCGGGAAGGCCATGTGGAAGGCAGGCAAGCATGGCAGGGCCATGGGGAAGGGAGTAGGATGATAGCTCCCTTCCCCATGGCCAGGTGGCCACAACATGCTTGCCTGCCTTCCACACAGCCTCCGCAAGCTGGCCACAGGGACACCAGGAAGGCTGCATGGAAGGCATGTCGGGGCTGCTGGGCTGCGGGCAATGGGGAAAGGAATAAGGGAGGCCTTCGCAAGCAGGCCTGGCCATGGGGACCACCGGGAAGGCCATGTGGAAGGCAGGAAAGCATGGCAGGGCTGCAGGGGAGGCCAGCTGGGATGGTGGGAGAGGCAGGGGCAGCTAGCTAGGCCACGACTCGCAGTCTTACCTGGCAGGCAGATCAGGGCCACTCAGCTGGGGCACAGTGCTTCAGGCAGGCAAGCTGCAAGTGAAGACCGACACAGTAGAAGTGAGGAGTGACTGGACAGGGTGAGCGGGGGACAGGGCAAAGTGAGCTTCGGGGGGCAGGGTGAGTGGGCAGCAACCCGCCAACCAGTTTGGGGTCATGGCCAGCCAGCGGTCGCTACCGGTTTGGTGACCCAGGCCAAATTACTACTACTGGTTCTTGTGAACCGGTGTGAACCGGTATAAACCCACCACTGATCTGAAGCAGGAGTGAAATGCTCCTGGTTCAGACCGGATCGCCTGATCTGGTAGCGATGGTGGCGGGTGGTTTGGAGAACCGGTAGCAAACATCCCTGCCACCCCAATCCCCATGCCCCCATGCTTTTTTATAATTTTTAAAAGCATTTTTTCTACCACCTCTTTGGCCGAAAAAATGCTTTTAAAAGTAAAAAAACCCCAACCCTCTGATGATCCCGTGGCTCATCAAGAAAATAACAGAAAACAACTATTTGGGGCAGTGGTGAAATGCAAATTTTGTTACTACCGGTTCTGTGGGCATGGCTTGCTGGGGGGTAATGTGACTGGGTGGGAATGGCCAACTTTTTTTTTTTTACTTTTAAAAGCATTTTTTCTACAACCTCTGCGGCTGAAAAAAGTGCTTTTAAAAAAATGCTTTTAAAAGGCTCTGACGATCCCAGCTGAGCCGCATGATCATCAGAGGCTTTTTTTTTTACTTTAAAAACATTTTTTTCTACAAATGCTTGTAGAAGAGGTCGGCCAAAGAGGTTTTAGAAAAAATGCTTTTAAAAGTAAAAAAGAAAGCCTCTGATGATCACGTGGCTCAGCTGTGCATGGGGGTGTGGGGTGGCAGGGATTTTTGCTACTGGTTCTCTGAACCACTCGCCGCCATCACTACCAGATCTGATAATCTGATCTGAACCGGGAGCATTTCACCCTTGATTTGGGGTCAAGTAGCTTTTATATTAATTAAATCAATCAATCTAAAAACAATTTAATTCTTCAGCTAAAGCAAATCATGAGCAACTTTGAATGCACAAACATGAATCAGAATTAGAATAGAGCTGGAAGGGACCTTGGAGGTCTTCTAGTCCAGCCATCTGCTCAAGCAGGAGGGAGACCTTAGATTGTCCAGTCTCTTCTTAAAAACCTCCAGTAATGAATCACCTACTTCTGAAGGCAAGCTGTTCCATTGGTTAATTGTTCTCACTGTTAGGAAGTTTCTCTTTAATTTCAGATTGCTTCCCTCCTTGATTAGTTTCCAGCCATTGTTTTTTGTCCTACCCTTTAGTGCTTTCAAAAATAAATTGATCCCCTCCTCTTTGTAGCAGCCTCTCAAATGCTGGAATACTGCTATCATGTCCCCCTTGTGAGAAGGAGATACTCTTTTTTAATATTGTTTAATTGGCTGTTGTGAGCCACCAAGAATCAATGTGCAAGATACATAGGCATATAAATTCTTTAAATGAATAAATAAAATATCTCCTGGTTTTGTGCCATCCATATATTAAAAGGTATTGACCAGATACTTCTTGGGTCATATAAAATTTACAAGTAGAAAAGAACTACAACCAATGTTTCAATATAATACATCAAAATAATTTTGCTTATTTGTTTATTTATATTCCACCTATATTAATTTTACAAATAATTTAAAGCAGTGAATATATTCAACACACCTTGAAGAACAACAGTAGGAACTCACAGCTGAGAAGTTTCCCAAAACTTTACTTTCATCTCATCCATAACCTGCAACTGAAACTAGTTAAAACTATCTTAAGTGATTACAGTTTTATAGTACAGGTAGTCCTTGAGTTATGAATGGAATGGGAAGGCTTCATTCCATTTGTAACCTGGGGATTCATAGAAGTAATCTTGTACTTTGAACAAGATCACTCCTTCCTTTTACTCATGCATTTGCTAATCGAATATAAGGCTCATTAAGTGCACATGAGGTATTTCAGAGTGGGGAAAGCCACGTGGGGGGGACCTACTGATGGAACAGGCCACCTGCCTAAGACCACCCAGGGCCAGACCCATTGAAATACCTCATCCTGGTCCAAATTGCTCCCCCACAACCTGCCACACCGGGTAACTTACCTTGTGAAGATCTAGAAATCAGTCTCTTCTCCAGCCTCGTGCACCCCATTCAGGCTTCCAGAGGCCTCCCAAAACCTGTTGCAGGCCGAAATGGAGTCTCCGGGACCTGGATCTGGCCCGCCGGGGCTCCGTTTGGCCCTCCATGGACCTCCCCTGACCCATCAGTCTGAAATGGAGCCTCTGGGGCTGGATCTGAGCCTCTGGGGGTCAGATCCAGCCCTCTGAGGCTCTGTTTGGCCCTCCATGGGCCTCCCCCAGAGGCTTCAATTCAGCCTGTAACAGGCCAGGGGAGGCCCCCAAGGTCTCATTTGGGCTGCAATGTGTCTCAGGAGGCCCTGGACCACTGAATGGGGCTTCTGAGAAGTTCCTCCCCTCAGAAGCTCCATTTTGGCCGGCAATGAACCGAGCAAATGTTGCAGAGCGTCTGCAGGTGTTCATAAGGGCAAGATTGTGGTGCAAAACTTGTGGTTTCGGGCCTTGTTCGGAAATGCTAGGGGGCACTGATCGCGTAACTTCGAATGTTCGCTAAGGGATCGCTCATAACCTGGGGTTTACCTGTAGTGTGTTCTTTCTTCTCCTCACATATATTTTGTCCTGGACATATTTCACCCTGGTTAACTGACCTTGGAACTGGTTACAGAGTCAGAACTGGGAAGCCCCTAGCTCCTGTTTGCCACTTTGGGCTACTGTAGGGATCAAACAGAATAGAGCTGGAAGGAACCTTGGAGGTCTTCTAGTCCAACCCCTTGGTCAAGCAGGAGACCCTATAGCCATGATGGTGAATCTATGGGATGCATGCCAGAAGTGGCATGCAGCGCCCTCTCTGTGGTCATGCAAGCCGTCACCCCAGTTCAGCTCAGCTGGCACATTTGCATATACTTCCTGCCAGCCAAATAGTGGTCAGGTGCCACGCACATATGGGGGTGGGATCCATGTGGGGGCCCCACTTGCGCATGCGTGGTGGGCAGGGCGTGTGTGGGTGCACATGTGCAGGGTGTGGGCGCATGTGTGGGGGCCAGGGTAAGTGCAGGGGCACACATGCATGTGCGGGGGGCTGGGGCGCATGCAGGGAGCTGCGTGCACATGTGTGGGGACATGTAATTGTGCGGGGGGGCTGGGACGCATGGGGGGCATGTGGTCGCATTCACATTGGTGGGGTGCTTCCGTGCGCATGTGCGGGGGTACATTCAGGGGTCATGTGTGCATGTAGGGGTTGGGGCGCATGCACAGGAGCTGTGCACACATTGCATTTTGGGGGTTCAAGTGTGCACATGTGCATTCACACGCATGCGCATTCGGCACTCATTCCAGAAAAGGTTCACCATGGCCCTATACCATGTTAGACAGCTGGCTGTCCAGTTTTTTCTTTAAAACCTCTAGCGAGTTGTAGGAGATATAGACATCAAACCCTTGTCATGGTCTGACCACTCACTCCTCCGCCTAGATCTTCGAACCGCTACACCCCGCCGCAGGGAGGCGGACCCTACTATATGGGTCTGCCCCAGGCGCCTGATGGACCCTGAGAGGTTCCAGACGGAGCTTGGGCCATTTCCTGAGGAGCTGGCACATGGCTCAGCAGAGGACCTAGTAGCCGCCTGGGATCAGGCGGCTGGTGGAGCCTTAGACCGTGTCATGCCTTTGCGGCCTCTGACCCGGTGCCGATCCCATGCAACTCCCTGGTTTACCGAGGAGCTGAGGGAAATGAAGCGCCGGAGAAGACGCCTAGAGAGCAGTTGGAGGACCAGTCGCGCTGAATCTGATCGAACACTGGTAAGGTTGCATATTAAGACCTACCTAGTGGCGATAAAGGCGGCAAAGTCTAACTACTTTTCCGCCTCTATTGCGTCATCAGAGAATCGTCCAGCCGCCCTGTTTAGGGTGACCTGCTCCCTGCTCCATCCGGGAGTGCGGGAGGATCCCTTGGAAGGCAGGGCAGAAGAATTTGGACAATACCTGTATGACAAAATCGCGCAGATCCGGGGGGACTTGGACTCCGACTGGGTAGATCAGGGCAGGGTGGCGAGGACTAGTCTTGAGAGTATCACCTGGGAAGAGTTTGACTCTGTGACTCCCGATGATGTGGACAAGATTTTGGGGAGACTTAGTGCGGCCACATGTTCATTGGACCTGTGTCCCTCCTGGTTGGTACTGGCTTCCCGGGAGTTTACACGTGGCTGGCTCCAGGGCATTATTAATGCTTCATTGAGTGAGGGTCACTTCCCCGCTGCTTTGAAAGAGGTGGTGGTGAGGCCTCTCCTCAAGAAGCCGTCCCTGGACCCGGCATTATTAGCCAACTTTCGTCCTGTCTCCAACCTTCGCTTTATGGCGAAGGTTGTTGAGAATGTGGTCGCACGACAGTTCCCACAATTCTTGGAGGAAGCATCCTATCTAGATCCGTTCCAGTCAGGTTTCAGGTCTGGGTACAGCACGGAAACGGCATTGGTCGCGTTGGTTGATGATCTCTGGAGGGCTCGGGACAGAGGTTGCTCCTCTGTTCTGGTCCTGTTAGATCTCTCAGCGGCTTTTGATACCATCGACCATGGTATCATGCTGCACCGGTTGGAAGAGCTGGGGGTGGGAGGCACCGTGTTGCAGTGGTTTTCCTCCTTTCTCTCCGACTGGTTGCAGTATGTGTTGACAGGGGGGCAGAGGTCGACCTCGAGGCCTCTCATCTGTGGAGTGCGGCAGGGATCGGTCCTCTCGCCCCTTCTGTTCAACATTTATGTGAAGCCGCTGGACGAGATCATCCGTGGTTTTGGGGTGATACCATCAGTATGCTGATGACACTCAGCTGTACATCTCCACCCCAGACCACCCCAATGATGCCCTTGAAGTGATGTCCCAGTGCCTGGAGGCTGTGCGGACCTGGATGGGGAGGAACAGGCTCAGGCTCAACCCCTCCAAGACTGAGTGGCTGTGGCTCCCGGCATCCCGATACAGTCAGTTGACTCCATCGCTGACTATTGGGGGCGAGTCTTTGGCCCCCACAGAAAGGGCTCGCAATCTGGGAGTCCTCCTGGATAGGCAGCTGTCCTTAGAGGACCATCTGACGGCTGTCACCAGGGGACTTTCTGTCAGGTTCGCCTGAATCGCCAGTTGTGGCCCTTTCTTAATCGGGATTCCCTGTGCACAGTCACTCACGCCTTTGTCACCTCTCGCCTTGATTACTGTAATGCTCTCTACATGGGGCTCCCCTTGAGGGGCACCCGGAGGCTCCAACTGGTCCAGAATGTGGCCGCGCGGGTAGTGATAGGAGCAACGTGGCGCTCCCATGTAACACCACTCCTGCACGAGCTGCACTGGCTCCCAGTGGTCTTCCGGGTGCGTTTCAAGGTGTTGGTTATCACCTTTAAAGCGCTCCATGGCATAGGACCTAGTTATCTACGGGACCGTCTACTGCCACAGATGACCTCCCATTGACCCGTGCGCTCCCACAGAGAGGGCCTCCTCGGGGTGCCGTCAGCCAAACAATGTAGGCTGGCGACCCCCAGGGGGAGAGCCTTCTCTGTGGGGGCACCTACCCTCTGGAATCAATTACCCCCCGAGATAAGGAAAATCCCAGACCTCAGTGCCTTCCGTCGTGCCCTGAAAACTTACCTCTTCAAACAAGCCGGGCTGGCTTAAGCAGTATTTTAAATTTTAAATTTTATGGGGATTGGTATTTTTAATTTGAGCCGAAATTTATTATTCTATTTTTAATTGTTCTTATTGTTTATATTATGTGTTTTTTAATTCCGGGTGTATACCGCCCTGAGTCCTCAGGGAGAAGGGCAGTCTATAAATTTAATATAAATAAATAAATAAATAAATAAATAAATAAATAAATAAATAGTGATGAAGCACCTACAATTTCTAAAGGCAAGCTGTTCCACTGGTTAATTGTTCTTACTATTTAGAAGTTTCTCCTAATTCCAGGTTGCTTCTTTTCTTGATTAGTTTACATCCATTCTTTCTTGTCTTGCCTTCTGGTGCTTTGGAAAATAAATTGACCCCCCTTTTCTTTGGGGAATAGGACCTTCAGGCTTCCACCTTTGGCTGCACCTCCTTTGCCTCCAGCCTCCCATCTCAGACCTTTTACAGCCAGTTTTCCTGGCTCCACTGGCCCTCCTGTGATCATTCGCCCTGACCAATGGGCAGTGGTGGGTTTCAACTGGTGTTACCACTTCACGCAAGTGCATTCAATTTCAGAACAGCTGAGGCATGGCAATCCGCTCTGCCGCACCTATCAGCTGGACTAAAACTGAATGAATATAGGTAGGTATAGCGCAGGAGGGCTCAACATTCACCATCTCCACTACTGGCTCACCCGAACTGGGGAGAACCGGTAAAAACCCACCAATGCCAATGGCCCTCCACCCTGCGCCCTTCAGCCTGGTCCATTTGCCCGAAACACTGTTTGTTTCAGACCTTTGGCCGCATGAGACAATAAGCTGCCACCCAATTAGGTGGCAGGTAGAAGCCATGGTGCTTCTGCCTGCCAGTGTGAGACGGGTAATAGGCAGTAGTGGATTTCAAATTGTTTTACTACCAGTTTGGTGGGTGTGGCTTGCTTGGTGGGTGTGGCTTGGTTGTCATGTGACTGGGTGGGCGTGGCCAACTTGACATCACTTACGTCAAGGGTTAGGGTGCCTGGCCTTTCCTGTCTCAAAGAGATACAATTTCCCTGTCTATTTATATATTACTTCTCAGCCCCTCTGGAGCCGTCAGTGCTTCACCGGGCAATGTACCACACTCACATACGAGAAAATGGAACCAAAACCCGGTTTAATGATAGCTACACATTTGGGAGCGTTTAACCTTTGAACTATCATCATGTAATCTGCCACAGCTGCTAGAATCAAATTTGCCGCTTGGATTGTCTGTCTTCGGGCGCGGACTTCTGACATCATCCTAAACTCCGTTTATCATCTGCTTTATCATCTGCCTGATCGTCAGAGGCTTTTTTTAAAAAAAAAACATTTTTTTCTACAACCTCTTTGGCCGAGGTTGTAAAAAAAGAAAGCTTTTAAAAGCTTCTAACAATCAGGCAAAAAAAAAAAAAGTTGGCCATGCCCACCCAGTCACATTACCCCCCAGCAAGCCACGCCCACAGAACCAGTAGTAACAAATTTTACATTTCACCATTGCCCCAAATAGTTGTTTTCTGTTATTTTCTTTGGTTTTTGTCCTCTTCTGGACATCTATGCTCTTTTCCTTTCCCAGCCCCCACCGGACCGAAACCCGAGGTAGGGGCTGACTGCCGTTTCTTCCTGAGCTGAGAAGGGACGTATCAGGTAAGTCCAACGTCCATTCTCCAGCTAGGGAGAAACGGCAGTCAGAGTGGGGACATACCAAAGCTTGAGGTCCCCTTGGGTGGGAGAAGAACGGTCCGGTGACCCTCAAGGAGTATGGACCGACTGCAGAACCCTCCTGCCGAAGGAGGCATCGGAGGATGCAAAGACATCGATTCTGTAATGTCTGATGAAAGGACTCAGGTTGGTCCAGGTAGCGGCCCTGCAGACTTCATCGAATGAAGCTTGCGTCGACCAAGCAGCGGAGGTGGAAGCGCTCCTGGTCGAGTGAGCCGTAATGTGCTGTGGAATCGGAAGGCCGGAATGGTGATAAGCCAATGCGATAGTCGCTCTGAGCCAGCGGCCCAAGGTGGAGCTGGAAACCCTGGATCCCAGGGAGGCTGGGTGAAAGGCGACGAATAAGGCTTCAGTCCGTCGAAATGGGGCCATACGGGAGATGTAAATCTTCAGAGCCCGGCGGACATCCAATGAGTGCCAGGAGAATTCTAGGCAGCGCTGTGGGCGAGGGCAAAAGTCTGGGAGCACCAGTTCCTGAGCCCGATGGAATGGTGAATTCACCTTGGTCATGAAGGCAGGGTCGAGACGAAGGACGACCCGATCTGTATGAAATGTACAAAGGTCTGCCCTAATGGACAACGCCGCCAGCTCGGAAATGCGGCGAGTGGACGTAATCACCACTAAAAAGGAGACCTTCAGGGAGAGGAACTGGAGGGGTACCTCGTGAAGAGGCTCGAAGGGGGGGGGACATGAGAGCGGCAAGGACCTTGTTGAGGCGCCAGGTGGGGAATCTGTGGATGACCGGCAGTCGAAGATTCGTTGCCCCACGGAGGAAATTCCTAATGATGGGGTGTCTCGAAATCGGTTCTGGAGATCCGCAAGACAGCACTGAAGAGATGGCCGCCACGTGGTGATGTAGGGTGTTCGGGGCTAAGCCACGGTCAAGAGCATCTTGGAGGAAGGAGAGGACGTTGAGGATGGAAGCCGAAGTGGGAGCGACAGGAATTGAGGTGCACCAGGTAGAGAATGCACGCCATGTAGCCTCGTATATGCGGCCCGTGGAGGGACGGCGGGAGGCCTGCACCGTGGAAGCTATGCGAGGAAGAACCAGGGCTGCTATCAGGACGCGCCGCTCAGCCTCCAAGCGGTCAAGTGGAGCCAGGCCGGGTCCGGATGCTGGAGAGGCCCCTGAGATAAGCTGATCTTGGAGGCAGGGATCTGCCAAGGAGGAGTGACGGACAGGGACTTCAAGTCCGCGAACCACGGTCGCATTGGCCAGTAAGGGGCCAGCAAGATGATCTCCGCTTTCTCGGCCAGTAGCTTTCGGATCACCCGTGGGAGGACTGGTAGGGGAGGGAAAGCATAAAGGAGGCCGGGAGGCCATGGGCTGCGCAGGGCATCTATGGCCTCAGCTTGCGGGTCCAGATACCGGGAAAAGTAACGATGCAATAGGTGGTTGGACTGGGAGGCGAACAGGTCTAGGAGTGGAACCCCGAACCTGTCTGCTATCTCCTGGAATAGAGCCGGAGGAATTGACCACTCTCCTTGGTCGATCAACTGACGGCTCAGAGAGTCCACTTGTATGTTCGTTGGGCCCAAGATGTGAGCGGCTCTGATGGATGAGAGATGTTTCTCGGCCCAGAGACCCAGCAGGAGGGCCTCGTCCATCAGGGCACGGGACCTCGTGCCACCCAGCTTGTTTATGTGGGCCTTCGCGGTGGTATTGTCCGTGAGGACTAGTACGTCTTTCCCTTCTACCAGATCTCTGAACTGAAGCAGCGCGAGGCGAACGGCCCGCAGTTCCAATAAGTTGATGTTGAGCAGGGATTCCTGGACTGACCACCGGCCTTGGGTCATGTGCTGGAGAAGATGGGCTCCCCATCCCGACAGGCTGGCATCTGTGGTTAATGTAAGGCACTGTGGGTCTCTGAAGCAGGAGCCGAGAGATAAAGACCCTGAGGTCCACCAATGAAGGGAGCGGAGCACTGGAGGCGGGAGGCGAAGTCGACGAAGGGAGGTGTCCCGATGAAAGGGGAGCAGGAGCCATTGGAGTTCCCTGTTATGTAACCGAGACCATGGCGTGATGCCGAAAGTCGACACCATCTGACCCAAAAGGTGAGCGAGGGATAATACCGAGGATGACCCGGTGGACAGTACCTTACGGACAGAAGCCCTAAGGGTAGCCTGGCGGTCAGGGGACAGGAAAACTAAGGAATCCACCGTATCGATTAGGGCTCCGAGATGGAGGATACGGGTGGAAGGGCACAAGTGGCTTTTAGCCCAATTAATAGAAAAACCATGGGACTGCAGGGAGGCAAGGATCCGAGAGAGGTCCTATTGAGCTCCCAAGCGGGACAAGGAAAGGACCAAAATATCATCCAAATAAAAAAGTAGACGAATAGGAAGGGAACAAAGGTGACTGACTAGGGCAGCCATGATCTTAGTGAATACCCTAGGGGCTGAAGAGAGACCAAATGGAAGGGCTCTATATCAATGAACCCCCCCTAAAAGTGAACTGGAGAAATTGCCGGTGCGCGGGTAAAATGGGCACGTGGAGGTAGGCCTCCGTTAAATCAATGGAGGCAAGGAAATCGGAAGGGCGGATGGATTTCAAAATAGAAAATAAAGAATGCATCTTGAACCGGCGATATTTGATATGCCAGTTCAATGCTTTCAAGTCCAAGATGGCTCTCCAGCCACCAGAGGACTTTTTGACAATAAAAAGGCGGGAATAAAACCCCCGGCCTTGCTGGGAAGAGGGAACCCTTTCGATGGCCGCAATTTGAAAGAGATGATCAATGGCCTCAGAAACTAGCTCCCTTTTGGTTTGATCCCGGGAAACAGGGCAAGGAAGAAAGCGGGAAGGGGGAAGGGATGTAAACTCTAACGAAAGGCCGTGGGCAACAGTGTCGAGAACCCAGGGGTCGCGCACAGAAACCTCCCCTGGTGGAGAAACAGGGAAAGGCGACCCCCTATGGGAGGAGAAAAAAGGTTACCGGAACTTCCGGGAGAAGCGTCCCCTCCCTCCCTGGGGAGACCTACGGGCAGGGAACCTGGTGCCTTGTCTGACCTGGGACTCCTGCTGAGGCCTGGAAGGAAAGGACCGCTGGAACCGAGGCTGGAACGAGGTTGAAGCGGAGGTCCGAAAGGACTGGAAACGAGGAGAGGGGGGAAAACATGAGTCGGCTCGACGAGAGGAGTGAGGCAGGATTTTTCGGTGATCTCGAGTTTCCACGAGGAGAGGATCCAAGGCCAACCCAAACAAATTCCCGGAAGCATAGGGAGCGGAGGCGAGCTGCCATTTGGCGCGCATGTCCAATTGCCAATTGCGCAGCCATAAGAGATGTCGAGAAGTCACGTTGGACCCCAGAGCCCTGGCAGAAAATCTTGTGGAGTTAAGAGTGGCATCGGCCGAATATTCAAGGGCTGCCGCAATTTTATTCAGGTCTTGGTGAGATCTGTTGTCCGACAAAGGCAGACGGGCCTGAAGCTGTATGATCCAGAGCAATGAGGCTCTGTTGAAAAATGAGGCTGAGGTGGATACCCAAATGGACCAGGCGGTAGCGAGGTGACCTTTGAGGAGGGTCTTCTCAGCCCTCCTGTCCTCGGGCCGGAGGGAGTCCTCAGCAGGGCCAGTAGGATGAGAGTTGTCTGTCAGAGCTACAACAGGCTGGTCAACCTTGGGAGCTACGAGCAAGTCTGCCAGGGGCACAGCCAAGTTGTAGAGGCGCTTGTCCAGGCCGTTGGGACTTGGGCCGGCTCCCGGAAGGTTCCACTGACATTGTAGAATGTCAGTAAAAAGCTTTGGAGCAGGAATGGTTTCAGGATCTACCGTCGGTTCCTGGAACATGGCGGCTGCCGGATCAGAACTAGAAGAGGGTCCCGAAGTCGATGGCGGAGAGCCTAAGCGGGTGGTAGTGATTGCCTTGTACAGAAGAGAACGGAATAGATGAGGCTTGAAAAGGCCTATGAAGGAAGGTTGATCCGGGGCTAAGCCTTCGTCATCCGACCAGGCAGGATCTAGATCCTCTTCATGTTCAGAGGCAGATGTGTTGCCAGGGGAATATTGAGATTCCAATCGCTCCTTATCTGAATGAGAGTCCTCTAGCTCCCTGGAGGTGATGCGAGAAGGAGCCACGGAAGTCCCCGGGGCAGAGGCGTGAGACATGCACTCAGCTAAGGTTCTCTTGACAGCCCGCGCGATCAGGTCTTCCAAGGAATCCGCCATAACGGACGTTGGAGGAGCAGGGGCTGAAGGAATATCCATCGAGGGTTGCGGAGGCTGAGCAGGTTCAGGAAGGGTCTGGAAGAACCGTTGGGAATCAGGCGGAGGGACCCCCGAGGAAGATCGCGGGATATCAGGAGAGAGGTCCCTTACTGAGGAAGGGGATCTAGAAGTAGCGCTGGGGGAGGATGGGCGCCCCTCAGCGTTCCCCGCACTAGCTTGCGCCTGAGCCTTGAGAAAGGCTTTTTCCATGGCTTTATGTCTTCGCTGCTCCTCTCGAGATGAAATAGATGAGGAGGGGGCAGCGGTCTTTTTAGCCCTGGACCTCTTGGAGGGAGGTGGCAAGCAGGCGGAAGACCCCTCAAGGGGTTCACTGCTATGGCGCCTTCTGTTGGAGGAGCCGTTGGGCACTCCCGCGCTTGAAGGCATGGTGGCCGCCATTTTGAATCTAATCAGGCTCCGATTGCCAAAGGGAGAATCCACAAAGGAAAGCTCCCGCTGAGGTGGGGAAGCACTCTGCAGCTGATTTAGAGGCTGCGGAGCCCCTCAGAAGCTGTCCGGCTTGAAACTGGGAAGAGAGAGCACTCGGCAGCTGATGGAGATCTGCGGAGGCAGTTGCTAGCCGTCCGGCTTTAAACGCGACAAAGGAATTGGCGAGCAGCCGCTCGAGCCAAAGGCGGGCTGCTGGGCAAAGGCCTTAGAAGCGCAGCCAAACTCACCGCTGTGAGTAGCTCCCAGCGGTCTGTTAGGGCTGAATAAGCCTGCCGCGAGCTGTAGCCGATGGAAAAGGCGCAATTCGATCCAAAAGGAGAAATTCCACTTGAAAAAGAGAAACGGCAAGTTCTGGAGATGGGAGACACGTTCAGTCGGCGTAGACCGAGTCGAAGAACTGGGGCGGCCCTGCAGGGCGGAGCCTTTTGCCTGACAGACTCGGTCACATGCCAGACTGAGCGAATCCCCACTCTGACTGCCGTTTCTCCCTAGCTGGAGAATGGAACAGATTCAAGAAAGGACATTAAAGATGACCAAAAGTTTAGAAACTAAGACCAACAAAGAAAAATAAAATGTATTCAACCTTGAGACAGGGGTGAAATCCGGCTGGTTCTATCTGGCTTGGGTGAACCCAAGGCTCCGCCCCCCACGCAGATGTCATAACATCATTTTTTGGTGACATTTTAAGCCTCTGAGTATGCACAGAAGACTTTGCGCATCCACAGAAGGCTTTGCGCATGAACAGACAATGGCATGAGCAAGCAGAGTGAGTGCACGGTGTGCACACATTGGCGAACTGGTAGGAAAGGTAAGTGAATTTCACCCCTGCTTTAAGAACGTGTTGTGTGGGGTGTATATGACTTCCCTTTGTTTTTCTTAGACTCACCAAATGCTCTACTTTGCTGTTTGGTCTGGATGCATCAGCAATGTCTAAAACTTTGAAGTATTGTCAGCAAACAAATACATTTTGGATGAGAACAAATCAGTAATATTACTATGGAAAATATTTATTATTTGCATGAACTTATTCCAAAGAGTTAGAATAACTCGTATTAGCAAGTCAATGGTTAAGACTCTTAAAAATATTAATGTTTTATATAAATCCAAAATTATTTTTATTCATGTGCATTGAATACCTCTGAGAATATTTAGAAAGTACTGGCTGTCAGTTTCATTATCCTACAAGTATGAAATGCTAGAAGAAATACTAAAACCTAAATAGCAATAGCAATAGCTTTGCAGCCCTCTCTAAACGGTTTACAGAGTCAGTGTCAAGATTGAACCACTTTTGACACTTTCAAGTCTTATCGCTGTTCAATTTGCCAAACAACTGGGGGGGGGGGGAGGAAGGGTGAGAAAGAATGCAGACACTCCAGGGATAGACCATGAGAACCAAGAACCCAACAAAGAAGTGAACTGTTCTCAAAACAAAAGGATGATTCATAATTGGACACTGTGAACCTCCATGGGTGGGGAGAAGGCTAAGTTATTGTTTAACCATGAAATGGTATGTCCAATAAAGTTTTGCTTTTGGGATTACAAAGTTCCTGAGAGTGCCTACTTTTTTGAGGTTCGCAAGTCGGACTGTTGACAATCGGCATATTGCTCCCAATAATCTGGGTTCTCATTATTCTGACCTTGGAAGGATGGAAGGCTGAGTCAACCTTGAGCCAGTAAGAATTGAACTGCCGAACTGCTGGCAGCTGGCAATCAGCAGAAGTAGCCTGCAGTACTGAATTCTAACCACTGCAACACCACAGCTCTTATATGTGCTTATCCTGTTGTAAAAACATTTTGATTTAATATCCATAAATTTGTTAATATTGTCTTAGAAAGCAGAATGAGGTTTAAAGGTGCCAATGTGTTTAATAATGGGTGTGTTTCTTTAAATTTTGATGTTTTGTAATATTTTTTCAACAGACTTGGAATAATTGGTCAGAGTTTAAAATGTCGATCAGCTATTGTTTGTATTTTTTAATTATTTAATAGAAGGGAATGACTTTTACATTTACATAAGCCCTCACTTAACAATTCTAATTGGAACAATTATTTCTATTGCAAAGTAAAGCAAGGCAATAGGCAAAACAGCATATTGATGTGCCACTTGGCAGTTGGATGGCAGTTCTGGTATCCTGGTTGCGGTTGACTGTGCAGCCCTTTAGGCAAGTACCTCATGCATTGTCCTGCACAAACTGCTGCCTCTGGCTCCATCTCCTGGCCTCTTCCCCACCCAGGCTGATGTGCTCTCCCTTTGCTAAACAAAAGTTCATCACCCTGTCATACTCACATCTGCTTCACTCCTCCCTACATATATACCCCCATCTCTGCCCTTTCGTCTATCATGTGTTGCCACTGCCTACCGCTGCTGCCCCACCTGCTGACCTTGCACAATGGCAACAGCTGCCACCTTCCCCTGAAGGGCTGCTGCTTGCTCTACTAGCTTTATCCTACTGCTTCCTTCCTAGGGGGCCCCTCGGCTACCCTTTGGCAGATGAGACTCTGCCACCCTGTGATGCTTGCCTGGATCCCTAGAGCTATAGATCAGAGTTTATAAAAAAGCTAACAACCACCATCAGATTTAGAACATAGAAGTAATAGAATAACAGAGTTCGAAGGGACATTGGAAATCCTCTAGTCCCATGGTGGCAAATCTATGGCACGTATGCCAGATGTGGCACGCAAAGCCCTCTCTGTGGGCACGTGCGCTGTCACCCCAGCCCAGCTCCACCATGTTTCTCTGTCGCATTTCTCACCCTCATTTGCAGGGAAATAAAAGTTTGTGGAACTACAACAAAAAGGTCAATCAATTCCAACTTCTTGCGAAAGAAAAAGTTCTTGCAAAGTTGGAATTGATTGAGTGAACTTTTTCATTCGCACACTTCACAATGGGGGAGATGGGGTCCCCTACTCCTGAAGCCTATTACGACATGGAGCCACAATGTCTCAGCTCGTTCTGGCCTCCCATATGTAAGTTGCTTTTCCTGCAGAGCTGTCCGTGATGGGATGTCCCGCCTCCCCGCTGGCTAGCTGAGCTTCGGCATGCTGCCCCTGGGCTCATCGGCCTATGGACATCAGATTTCCACCATCCAGCACCAGTTCAGGGGTTCTCCCCCCCCCATGGGAGGGAGAGAGAAAGAGAGAGAGAAACAGAGGGAGGCAGAAGAGAAAGATAGGGAGATAGGGAGGGAAAGAGAAAAAGAGAGGGAGGGAAAAATTGAGAGGGAAGGAAAGAGAGAGAGGGAGGGAGGGAAAGAAAGGGGGAGGGAAAGAGAGAAACAGAAAAAGAGAAAGGGAAAAAGAAAGAGGAAGGAAGAGAGAAAGGGAGGGAGGGAGAGAAAGAAAAAGAGAGGGGGAAAGAGATAGAGAAACAGAGAAAGGAAGAGGGAAAGAGTGAGGGAAAGGGAAAAGAGAGGGAGGGAGAGATGGGGAAAGAGAAACAGAGAAAGGGAGGGAGAGAGAGAGAAAGGAAATGGAAAGAGAGAGGGGGAAGAAAGAGGGAGGGAGAGGGAGAGGAAAGAGGGAGGGGGAAGAGAGAGGGAGGGAGGGAAAGAGAGAAACAGAGGCAGAGAGAGATAAATGGGGAGGGAAAGAGAGAAACAGATTTGAGGGCGAGAGAAGAGGGAGGACGGGAAAGAGAAAGGGGGGAAGGAAAGAGAGAGGGGAAAGAGAGGGAAGGAAAAAGAGAGGGGGAAAACAGAGGGAAAGAGGGAGGGAAAGAAAAAGAAACAGAGAGAAAGGGAAAGGGAAAGGGGGAGGGAACGAGAGAAAGAGAAACAGAGGGAAGGGGGAGGGAAAGAAGGAAAAAAGGGGAGGGAGGGAGAAACAGAAAGGGGAGGGAAAGAGAAAGAGGGAAAGAGAGAGAAAGGTAGGGAAAGAGGGAGACAGAAACAGAGAAAGAGAAAAGGGAGGGAAAGAGAGAAAGAGAAAGGGGGGAGGGAAAGAAACAGAGAGGGAGAAAGGGGGAGGGAAAGAAGGAAAAAGGGGGAGGGAGAGAGGGAGGGAAAAAGAGAGAAAGAGGGAGGGAGAGAAAGAGAGAAACAGAGAAAGGGGGAGAAAGAGCGGGTTGAGAGAAAGAGAAACAAAGAGAGAGAGGGAAAGAGAGAGAAAAGAGAAAAAGAGAGAGGGAGAGAATGAAACAGAGAAGTGGGAGGGAAAGAGAAAGTGTGAAAGAGAAAGGGGGAGGGAAAAAGAGAAACAGAGGCAGAGAGGGAGGGAAAGAGACAAACACAGAGAGAAAGGGGTGGGAAAGAGAAAGAGAATGAGAGAGGGAGGGAAAGAGAGAGAAACAGAAAGAGGGAGGGAAAGAGATACAGAAAGTGTATTCATTCTCCATTCCGATATATATCTTTCTTGTGAGTAGTCCTTCAAATATGCTGAAATTTTAGCCATTTCCGCTAAGTTCGCTACTTTCAGTATCCACTCTTCAATAGTGGGCCAAGAGTCCTTCTTCCAATATTGCATACCAGCAGCCTAGCTGCCGATATTAAATTTAAGATCAATTTAGTCTCTGATAGCGTACAGTCCATTGTTATACGCAATAAAAACGGACTTCCGCTGTTGCCGTCAGCTGTTGCGGACGGTCCTTTGAAGACCGCCAGCCCGATCGCCCGTAAAAGAGCCGTTTCGGCAACTGAAACGGCTCGAAGGACTCCGAGACCTGAGGTGCTTGTGAGGAGAGCCGGCGGCTGCAGGTAGAGTCCCCTGTGAGACCCCCAGAAAGCTTTTCTTGCTTCTGGGGAGTTAACAGGGTGGGACTCCCTATCCACCCCGCTGAAGCTCCGGACGACTGGGAAACTCTGCTTCAAAGCAGAACAAGACAGCGCGGCAGCATTACCAATAACAACGAAAAATAAGGAAGATTTCAAACTTCTCACTAAACAGCAAGTATTGGAAGCTTTTTGGACTATTTTAAAGAGTTCTTAAAGTGAAAGTAATTTGGCTCTGAGAAAAGGGGAGGGAAAAAAAATGGCGCTTGCTTTCAGTGGAGAGAGCTGAAAGCGAAAGTAATTTGATTATTGTATCCGGCTACATTTTGAAGTAACAAATCCGGCTGGAAGAGGCAGAAGTATCCAAAAAACAAAATAACATAAAATAAAAATACCAACTGACTTTTATAGACCTGATTGAATCTGGAGAATTTTTTGGGAAAAGTTGCTAGAGTTTGTGGAAAAGGAAGATCCTTAAGAGGTAAAATGGCAACAAAGCAACCAGGGGGGGGCTCCCCCACACATAAACAGAAACAGCCTCAAACAGCGCAGTTGCAATCTCAGACAAAGGAAGAAAGCCAATATGATATTATTATTAAAGAAATTCAAAGATCAGAGAAGGAGGTTAAAGGAATGGTTCAAGAGAAATATGATGCAGTTAAACAAGATATTCAAACAGTGGTTAAAGGCCTGTCTGAGGTAGTGTTGCAGATTGATAAAAAAGTGGAGAATCTTGCCTCAGAGATGGGAGACCAAATTCAGAGCTTCTGACTCAAAAATTATAGAAATTGAAGAAGTTACACAAAAAATGCAAAATGAGATTACTATGATGCAATTTCGGTCAATGGAATATGCTATTAGATTGAGAGGTGTAAAAGAGAATACCAGGGAAGATCTTAGGAAAATTTGTGCAGAGGCTTTGGCAGTTATGTTGAAAGTGGAACCAGATCTGGTTTTGTGCAAGATGGACAAGGTCTACAGAGTTAATTCTCGTGTGGCGGTACAAAGACAACTGCCTAGAGATGTGGTTATATATTTTACAGACAGAAGAATGAGAAATGAAATCTTGCAAAATTCTTTTGTTACAACAGTTCAAGTTGATGGAAGTGAGATTGGAGTTTTTAAAGAACTACCACCTAAAATGTTAAGAGATAGAAAGGATTTTGGATTTTTGGTGACAGAATTGAAAAGACAGAACATACAATTTAGGTGGGATGCCCCAATAGGTGTAATACTCAGGCTGCGAGGAGTGAGATACCGCCTTAACACTATTGAAAAAGCAGAAGAATTTTATTACAACGTTTTGAAAGCGGGCTCTCCTCCTCCACGCACATCTTCACCAATAGATAAGGAAGCTCAATTACAAGCTGAGATTGATCAAGAAACAGAAGCACAAATAAGGCAGTCGCAAAGGGAGGCAAGAGAATTAATGGGAGCAGTAGGAGGTGTTGTGGTTGACCCTTTTGCACCATTTGAAGCTTCTCCTTTGGAAGAAATGTCTAAAACCATCACAGAGGAGGCGATGGCTTTGGAAGTAACAACATCTAAAGTGGAAGAGCAACGCATAACCAGAGCAATGTCTAAACAAATGAAGCAACAGCAGCAAGAACACATAAAGCCACAGCGTGAGAAAAGACCTAAAGATAAGCAGCAAGCTGAAGTCATGGGAGGAGCTAAACCGAAGATTGCTACCGTAGGAGAGAATCTTCAACAATTGCTCTCAAAACTTCAGACAGGGTCAAATGGCACTTAAATTTTTGTCTTGGAATGTTAACGGATTGAATTCTCCGCAAAAAAGAAGGAAGATATTTCACTATTTGAGACAATTTCATAATGATGTTATCTGTTTACAGGAGACTCATGTAAAATTGCAAGATCAGAAATATTTGATAAATTCAAAATTGGGAACGCAATTTGCTGCTTCAAATCTGGAAAAGAAGAATGGAGTGGTGATATATATAAATAAGAAATTTGTAGCTAAAATTATAGAAGCAGATAAAGATGGAAGATATATTGCAGTTGAAGTTATTACAGATGGTGGACCAATCTTGTTGGTCGGAATATATGCCCCAAATCAACAGCAGGAAAACTTTTACAAGTTACTTCATTTAAAAATTCTGGATTGGGACTATTCAAACATTATAATAATGGGCGACTGGAATGGAGTAATCCAACCTAGATTGGATAAAAAAACCACGGCCAAAATAGGGAATAAATTACCACAAGCTTTTTTTGAACTGAAAGAGGATTTGGAATTGAAAGATATTTGGAGAATTCGAAATCCAAATGAACTGGACTTTACTTTTTACTCAGACAGGCACAAATCCTTTTCCAGAATAGACTTTTTTCTCTTAACTTCTAATTTACTTTCTAAAGTAAAGAAAATAAAGATATTTCCTAGGACTTTGACTGACCACAGTCCGGTCTGGATGGAAATCGAGATGGGTAAAAGAGAAAGAAGATCCTGGAGAGTAAATGAGAACCTATTTAGATATGAAAAGAATATAATTGAACTTAAAAAGCATTTAAAGGAGTTTTTTAAATTTAACCTGAACAAAGGTACCCCTATTGAAACAGTTTGGGATGCAGCTAAAGCATATATGCGGGGAGTACTAATTCAAATGAATTCTAAACACAGGCAGAATCAGCAGAAGAAAAGACTACAATTGGAATCTGAGATAAAAAAGAAAGAACAACAATTGATACAAAAACCAACAGATGGAAAATTGCAAATGGCTATAAAACTTCTGAAGGATCAATTTCAAATGCTTATAGCAGACCAAACGGCAACTAATTTACAATTTGCAAAGCATAATACCTTTTCCAATGCTAACAAACCGGGCAGGTGGTTGGCGTATACTTTGAGGAAACAAGCATCGACACGAATTATTGATAGTACTGAATATGCTGATAAAGAAGTTTATCAACAAGATCTAATTAAAAAAGCCTTTTTGGAATATTATACTAAGTTATATGCTAAAGATGATATACAGAATAATATCATAGATGAATATTTAGAAAACAAGAGAATCTCAAAAATTTCAACGATTCAAAAGAAAAGCTTGGAACAATTGATAACAGTGGAAGAGATTAGTTTTGCTATAAAACAATTAAAAACAGCTAAAGCTCCAGGGACGGATGGCTTAACTGCAATTTATTATAAAACTTTACAGGAAGAAATGATTCAGCATCTTAAAGATTTATTTTGTAATATACAACTAGGAGGTAAGATACCTTCCTCATGGAAAACAGCTTTTGTTTCATTGATTCCGAAAGAAGAATCAGGTCCTAAGAAACCAGAAAATTATAGACCAATATCTTTATTAAACACAGACTATAAAATCTTTGCAAAAGTACTAGCCAACAGATTGATGTCAGTTATTCAAAAGATAATTCACCATGATCAAGCAGGATTTATTGAAGGCAGATATATGAAGGAGAACGTTAGGCAAGTCATAGACTTAATGGACTATCTAGATAAGAATAAACAGATCTCTGCAGTGCTGGTTTTTTTGGATGCAGAAAAAGCCTTTGATCGAGTGAATTGGAACTTTATAATTAAGACTTTGGAAAAAATGGATTTGGGGGAGCGGTTTATACAAGCGATTGGTGCAATCTATCAAGAGCAATATGCACAACTTATTATTAATGGATGTTTAACATCGAATTTCAACATACAAAAAGGCACCAGACAAGGTTGTCCATTATCCCCGTTATTATTTATTTTAACTTTAGAAGTCTTACTCAACGCAATACGGGATTCGAATTCCTTGACTGGAATAGTTATAAGGCAAAAGGACTACAGAACTAAGGCATTTGCAGATGACCTGGTTGTTACCCTATCACAACCTATGAACTCAATAATCCAGATGAAAAATATCATAGAAGATTATGGCATGGTATCCGGTTTCAGGTTGAATCAGAAGAAAACTAAAATGATTGTCAAAAATCTGACAGAGAGCAAAAAAAAGGAACTGGAAAGAATGGCAGGCTTCGAGATTGTTTCAAAGGTCAAATATTTAGGAGTACAAATCACAGACTCCAATGCTAAACTGTTTCAAAATAACTATGAGGTTCTGTGGCAAAAGATACAAAAAGATATGCAAAACTGGAAGAAACTGCAGTTATCACTGCTTGGAAGAATATCAGCAGTAAAGATGAATGTTTTACCTAGACTGATCTTTTTATTTCAAATGATACCGGTGCTTAAATCAGACAAACCATTGCTAGAATGGCAAAAAGGACTGAACAAATTCATTTGGAATGATAAAAAGCCAAGAGTTAAATTGAAAATAATGCAAGATACTCATGAGAGAGGTGGTCTTAAACTCCCAAACCTTCGACTATATTATGAAGCAACTGCATTGATACAATTAAGTGATTGGTTTGGGAAAACTAAGACTGACTTGTTGAATATAGAAAGTCATGACCTGGTTTGGGGTTGGCATGCATACCTATTTTATGATACCAAAGTGGATAAAGTGTTTAACAGTCATCTACTTAGAAATGCCTTGCTGAGAGTCTGGAGAAGGCACCGAACTAATTGGGATTATAAGATTCCGTTTTGGCTGGATCTTGCTGATACCATGTGGAATACAAATATTAAGTCACTCGGGGGTTTCTTATATAAAGAGCTACTTTACTTTGAAGAGGGCAGGTGGCGATTGAAGACTTTGGACATGCTGTTGGAAGAAGGGAAATCGTTGACTTGGTTGCAGTACAATCAATTACAGATGAGATGGAAAGAAGATCAACAAACTGGTTTAATGGAATATGAAGTAGAATTGGTTGAACAGATAAAGCGGACAGGCCCAATGCATATTAAGAGAGTTTATAATGTTTTGTTAGAAAGAGACTCAGAAAATGAGCTAGTTAAAGATTGTATGATTAAATGGGCACAAAATTTCTCTCAACCAGTTATGTTGGAAACATGGGAAAAAATATGGGTTCAGAACGTTAAATTTACACAGTCACAAAATTTACGAGAAAATTTTTATAAAATGTTTTATAGATGGCACTTAGACCCCAAGAAATTGTCTTGCATGTACCCTAATGAGCAGCCAAAATGTTGGAGATGTGATTGTTTAGATGCTACATATTATCACATCTGGTGGACCTGCAGGAAAGTGAGGGCTTTTTGGATAAAAATCTGGTGGGTTATGCAAAATGTTTTAAATAAAAAAATACAATTTTCTCCGCAACTTTTTTTATTGGGTATAGTTAAAGGTATAGTCACTGGGTGAAATTAAATTGATTTTGTATATGGTGACAGCAGCTAGGTTGTTGATTGCCCAACATTGGAAGAGCGATGTTTTACCGACGGTTGACCAATGGACCCAGAAGATGGCTGGATTTGCAGAAATGGCAAAGGTTTCAGCTTTTTTAAAAGATCAGACGCATGAGAAGTATATACAGGAATGGAAATTATGGATTGAGTATGTACAGAATAAGTATCAGACTAGAAAATATTATATCGCTTTTAGCTGAGATGATTATGTTAGTATGTTAGTAAATATAGAAAAAAGATATGGAAGTTTGAATAACATATATATTGTTTGGGAATATTAATATTGCATATAATGGAAGTCAAGGGGGGGAGGGAAGAGGGAGGAGGGGGAGGGTTAGGGTGGGGATGGGAAGGATTTATATATTGTTTTTATATGTATTTTACAATCTGTGGCTAGGGAGGGGGGGAAAAAAAGGGGGAAAAATTTGTATTGTTAAAACTTTTTCAATTAAAAAAAAACAATTGCGGAGTAAACTTCAACCTTTTTTTCAAAATATTCTGCATCACCCACCAAATTTTTATCCAAAATGCTTTGATTTTCTTACAAGTACACCATATATGATAATAAGTTGCATCATCACAATCACATCTCCAATATTTAGCTTGCAAATTTGGGTACATACATGATATTTTTTTAGGATCTAAGTGCCATCTATAAAACATTTTATAAAAATTTTCTCTTAAATTTTGTGCTTGCGTAAATTTAATATTTCTAACCCAGATCTTTTCCCAAGTTTCTATTATCACTGGTTCCTGAAAGTTTTGTGCCCATTTTATCATACAATCCTTAACCAATTCTGTTTCCGAATCTATTTCCAATAATGCGTTATACAATTTTTTAATATGCACTTGACTTTGATCTCTAATCTGTTTTACCAGATTTTCCTCATTTTGCATAACACCAATTTTTTGATCTTCCCTCCATCTAGCTTGAAGCTGGCCATAATGATTATTAGTTGTTATTATTATTAGTAGTAGTATTTGATCATTATTAATGTGTAGATAACTTCGGGAGCATACACCCCTGTTCCCCCCCCCCAAAACCAGGACAGTGCCAAGGAAATACCAAAAAAATAACAATATCCTTCTCTCCCCCCCCCCCTCACAAGACTGCAGATAAAACCAGTTTTTTCCCTAACCCTAAGGACAGGAAAAACAAAGCCACTGGAATAAAAACCATCAAGTCATAGTGGGAAGTATACCCCAAAAAGAGATCACATCAAAACCCAAAGCTGCAGGAGCTCACAAAGCTGCACAAATCTCAACATATAAAATCAGCTATTGAGTCACATAAAATTTTGAGTCACAAAATTACACAACTTCAAAAACCAGTAATCACACTTACACACAAAATCTCACAAAGCTGCACAAATCTCAACATATAAAAGCAGCTATTGTGTCGCATAAAACATTTTTTATGTGACTCAAAAGGCACAACAAGCATAAGTGGTGCAAATCTAGAGCCATCAGTGCAATAACTGCAATCTATATGCCTGAATTGGCCTGACCAAAGAGCTATGTATTTTTAATAAATAAGCCACATAAGCATGGTGCCCTCAATGTAGGTAGTTTTAGATAGGTAGATAGATAGATAAATAGATAGATAGATATACACACCATGTATATACACACCATATATGTGTATATGGTGTGTGTGTGTGTGTGTGTATAAGTGGTTTTTTATCGAAGCACCTGGTCTACCCCAATATGGGAGGGAGCATACTACTTCCCTTTCACCTTTCAGCTCCAATCCAGGAGCCCTCAAGCAATCGCATTCACGACAAACCATTTTATACCAAATTTATATTTGCTGATAAAGAAATAAAGGGAGACTAGTATAGATCTATTTCAAGCTATTTAGCTCTCATCAGCTAGCCATACCCTTACTCGGATTCGAACTTGGGCTGCCTGCATATTAGGCAGTTGTATTAACCTCCTCCCTTTATCAGTTTGAGCCAGGGGAGAGAGTAAGTGTTTTTCTATCAAAGCACCTGATCTACTCCAATATGGGAGGGAGAATACTGTTTCCCTTTCGCCTTTCAGCTCCATTTGCTGATAAAGAAATACTCTCTCCCCTGGCTCAAGCTGATAAAGGGAGGAGAACTTGTGGCTAAGAGGTTAATACATGTATCATGTATGTACCCAAATTTGCAAGCTAAATATTGGAGATGTGATTGTGATGATGCAACTTATTATCATATATGGTGGACTTGTAAGAAAATCAAAGCATTTTGGATAAAAATTTGGTGGGTGATGCAGAATATTTTGAAAAAAAGGTTGAAGTTTACTCCGCAATTGTTTTTATTGGGTATAACAATGGACTGTACGCTATCAGAGACTAAATTGATCTTAAATTTAATATCGGCAGCTAGGCTGCTGGTGTGCAATATTGGAAGAAGGACTCTTGGCCCACTATTGAAGAGTGGATACTGAAAGTAGCGAACTTAGCGGAAATGGCTAAAATTTCAGCGTATTTGAAGTACTCACAAGAAAGATATATATCAGAATGGAGAAGATGGATTGATTATATTCAAAATAAGTATCAGACAAGAAAAGTTTCGGCGGCACCGCAGGATGTTGTGGGCGCTCTTAGAGACCTAGCCCCGTGCTTTGTTAGCCGCTAGAACAGCGTAAAAACTGCTGTCTAGCGGTGAAGAACCTTTCCCCCTGGGAGAAGAGGGGGAAGAGAGCAGCCAGGCACAGGGTAGAGTTCCCTAAGAGCCCTAGAATTAATTCTGGGGCTCGAAAGGTGAGAGCTCTCCAGGAGCCTGGGAAAGCTCCAAAGCCAGGACGTCTCTGCCAAAAGGCAGAGCGAAATGCCGTGACCGCACCTGCTATGAAATGGATACAAATTGATAATTGAAGCAGGCAGATCAAAACAGGAGGCTACATAATTGCAAGTATTTACATCTTTAATTCCATTGAACATTGTTTCTTTTCGTGTCTACAAGAGTGGAGGTGAAGAGGAAAGGGAGGAAAGATGGCGCTGGCTTGCTAAGACAAAGGGACGAAAGTGAAAGTTAAGAAGAAAGTTTTTATTGCTAATTTATTAACGCTTTGCAGCTATTAGCCCCGCTCAAAACTTCTTGGACTTAATTTTGTATATTAGACTTTGGGTCTTAAAATTTAAAGATTTTTTGGGTTTTTTCACTGGCTTTAAGAACTGATTCTGAGATTTTAAAATGGCTTCAAAGCAGATAAAATCGGGGCTGCCTAAACCAGGGAGTGCGGGAAGTTCTCCTGCCCAAACTTCTAGGTTGCAAACCTTCCTGGCCCCGGCAGACACACAAGCTCAATCACAACCACAACCACAACCATTTACACTTGAGATGTTTCAGGGAGCCATGAAAGAAATTAAAGAAGGATTTAAAGAAGATATTGCATCTGCATTTAAAGGAATCTCAGATCAAATGGAAGAAATGAAAGACATAATTAAGACAAGAAACAAACATATAAGGGAAGACATAGTTCTTGCACTCCAGGGACTGGTAAAGCATGTTAATTATGTAGAGGATAGAGTTGAAGAGGTTGCTCAAGCTAATGAGATTCTGGACTGTAAAATTGAGGAAACACAAATTAAAATTGAAAAAACAGAAGCTGAAGTGATGTTAACACAATACAAGATGATGGAACTTGCTTTGAGAATAAGAGGCTTGCCAGAAGATCCAAAAGAAAACCTGAAAGAGATTTTTGTGGAAGCTCTGGTACAGTTTACAGGGGAATCCAGAGGAGAACTTGAATGGCAAATTGACCGGATTTATCGTGTTAATTCATGGATATCCAGACAAAGGAAGTTACCAAGAGATGTTGTAATCTATTTTGTTACCAGAAGGATTAGAAATGAGATCCTACAAGCTCTTACAAAAATAAGCTGCAAGTGGCAGGACAAGAAGTTGCAGTATTCAAAGAAATATCACCTAAAATGCTAAAATCCAAGAAAGAGTATGCTTTTTTGGCAGATGAGCTTAGAAATCGACAGATACAATACAGATGGGAAGTTCCAGTCAGATTATTAGTGAATTATGCAGGAGAGCGATATCGCCTTAACACAGTCTGGAAAGCAAGAGATTTCTACATTAACATACTAAAGGCTGGATACCTACCATCTGTGGGAGTTAAAAAAGCAAGAGATGCAACAGAGGGGATGCAGAAACAAGTAGCAGGTGGAGCTATGAGTATGCAAGATGAAGTACTGCAACTTTCAAGTGCTGTCCAAGCATGGGATATAGTTGAAAAACAAGAAGAATTTAAAGAACAAAGACAAACCAGAGCAGTTACCAAACGCAAACAACAAGAATTAAAAATGTTACAAGCATAGGCTTTACCACAAGAAAGTGGGAATACTGGTTCAGAAGCTGTGGAAGGGGCAAGACCGAAAAAGAAATTCCAAGTGGATTACCAAGAGGCTCTTGCCAAGCTTCGAGAATCTGAAGATGGCTTCTAAGTTTTTAACCTGGAATGTTAATGATTTAAATTCACCACAAAAGAGGAAGAAACTATTTCACCATCTGAGACAATTTAAAAACGACATAATATGCCTGCAGGAAACGCATATAAGGATAACTGATCAAAAATACTTAATAAATGCAAAATTGGGTACACATTTTGTTGCCTCTGCCCCGTGTCAGGGTGGCATTGAAACCCTGTTCCCCTCCTGGGGTAATTGTACTTAATTAGAGGTGGATTGTGGCCTTTCTCTTGAAGTATACGAAATAAGCTTGATAAGCAAAATAAGCCCGAGATATATTCTAAGAAACTCATTTTATTGTAAAGAAAATTAAAAAAACATCTTACTGGCTAATTAGTTACATTTTGGCAGCATTCCTGCAGGACCCCTTGACAGGAGAACAAAAGAAGATTAGAAGAAAAAGTGAAGGAATGTTGACATGCGCAGTTAGCTTAGAGATAAGAATTCTGAGCATCTATGGAAAGTCTGAAAGTTCAAGAAATGAGAGCTCAGCTGGTAAATACAAAAACGCAGTGACAATCCCCTTCTTTGCCAGTTGAGCGGACATCAGGTACATCATCAAATAAGGCACATCTTCTTACGCAGATACTCGTGCTGAGCTGCTGGGAGCGGTTTGTTGAGCATGTCAGCAATCTGATCATGTGTAGATACTGCAATTTAACAAAACCTTGTTTCACCAATTGTTTCATGTTTTGATAACGGATGTCTGGACCTAGAACCTGTGAAATGTGATTCAGAAATATAAACCACCGATTCATTGTCTTCCATCAAGGTGATTGGTCGAATCGGATGTGTCCAGATATCTGTGACCAAAGCATCAAACCAAGTTAGAGAATTACATGCATCTTAAACACAAGCATATTCAGCTTCAGTAGATGAACAAGAAACAAAATTCTGTTTACGCACTTGCCAATAAACAGGACATCCATTCAAGAACATCATATAACCTGAAGTACTTTTGCGTGATTTCTTATCACTTGCCCAATCAGAATCTGCATAACAACATAATTCTGCATGATCAGTATGTGTTGGTTCTAACAATAACTTCATGTGTTTAGTGTGCTTTAGGTATTTCAATAATTTCTTAACGCATATCCAATGAAACTGTTATGCTTTACCTACGTGTCGAGACAAGAGATTAACACTAAGTGCAATGTCGGGAATGGTCCAACTACTAATGTACAACAGTGACCCAATGACTGAACGATAAAGTATTTGATCCTCAAACTCAGGACTTGGTTCATGTGTCAAGTTGTGAAAATCTGTTTGCATGGGTGTCTTTGTTGTGTTAGCATCTTTCATATTGCAATGATGCAAGATTTGTTCAATTTTAACTTCTTGTGAAAGACTAAACCCCTTCTGTGTTTTGTCAATCTGAGCACCTAAATAAGTGCTAACATGAGCTAAAGATTTCAATGTGAAGTATCTCTGCAAAGCTTTGGCAAAACTTTCACTCATCTACTTATTTGGACCACTATAAACAATGTCATCAACATAAACAAGAACTATTTCATATGCATTGTTAGATCTTTTTGTGAACACGCACTCATCAGTTTCGGACTTAATAAAGCCCATTGAATTTAGTTTGTCAGTAAGACATAAGTACCACATTAAACCAGACTGTTTCAGACCATAAAGACTTTTGTGTAGAAACCAGGTATCCCCTTCTTGTTGTCAGAACCCTGGAGGGCCTCTCACGTAGATCTCTTCATCTAGGTCAGCATGTAGATAAGCTGTGTCAACATCGAACTGGAAAACTTCTAAACCAAGGATAGTTGCAGTTGCTAAAGCAATTTTTACTCAGTTCGGACTGTCGGTGAGTAGGTATTTGTGTAGTCCTCAGGATAACGTTGAGCGAAACCCTGAGTTACAAGTCTGGCCTTGTACAATGACTCACCATTAGGTTTCTTTTTGATTCTGTAGACCCATCGAGTGCCAATGACCCTTTCATTTGCTGGAGGTTTTGCAGGAGTAAACACCTTAAGTTTCTTTAGACTGTCCATTTCAACCTGCATTGCATCATACCACTTCTCTTGCTCTGAATCAGGAAGATGCTTGATTTGTGTGAACCTATCAGGTGGAAGTGTAACATTGCAAATCAAAGGCAAGGGTGCTTTTGTCAGTTGCCACGAATATCGTTGTGGAGGGATTCCCTTTGTGGCCCTCTTGGAATGTCTTGGAACAATAGTCCATTCTTCTTCTGCTTCGTCCTCGTCCTCACATTCGTCGCTAGCGTCAGCATCCGTGGCTTGCGAAGATGGAACATCAGGTTGTGAAGAACTGGTGGGTGGAACATTTGCCTGTGAATCTTGGCCATCAGGCTGTGTGGCATCAACAACATCATCTCTAGGAAAATAAACTCCAGGATCATTGGAATGAATCCTGGACCAGCCAACATCTTCCTCAAAATTAGCAGATTGGGAAATCACAATTACATGTTTAGAGTCAATAAATTTGCTCCATTTTGAGTTATCATCAATACCCATAAATCTCAGTCTCTTTGCTGCTGGACCTCCTTTTCTTCTTTGAGCTAAGGGGATGTTCACCATAGCATATGAACCAAAAATATGGAGGTTTTTGAGATCGGGCTTGTACCCATACATCATGAAGAAAGGAGTCTGATTTATTACACTGCTCCAAGTACGGTTGACAATGTAATTTGCATATTTGATAGTTTCACCCCAGTATGGCATACTAAGGTTGGCATCTTCTAGGAGACAACGCATCATGGTTTGCAGGACCCCTTGTCGTCGTTCTACGACTCCGTTATGAGCCAGTGTGTAAGGAGCCGAGGTTTGATGAAGAATTCCATTCTTACGCATCCAATCCTGGAAACGCTGAGACATGAATTCAGCACCACAATCACTCTGGATTCTGGCGATGCGAACTTGGTGTTGGGTTGCAAGAGGTGCAAAGTCTTTAAAGATCTGAAAGGTCTCAGATTTTTCTTTCATAGGATATACATATCCATATCTGGAATAATTATCAACAATTGTTAGAAAATATTTTCTACCACCAAGTGTTGGCGGAAAAGGACCAACTATGTCAGGGTGCACCAAATCAAAAATGCGTGTTGACAGGCATGTAGTGTGTTTGGGAATGGCTGCTGCTTTGGATTTGGCTTTCTTGCAGACAGCACAATCCAAAAACACCTTACACCCCTTTAGATCCAAACCTTTTGTGAACTCCGGCATTTTCCTAAGAACACGGAAACTGGCATGCCCCAATCTTCTATGCCACTTGTGGATACACCTGAAACGCAAAGGTTTATCAGTTAGTGAAGTTTCAACATTGACAGTTTTATGAGGAACCTCAGGCTTGCTCTGAGCAACCTGTTTCCTAATTTTCTTTTTGTTGGCTTTAGGAGCCTTTGGAGTAACAACAGGATCTCTCTCTGGAACATCTCTCTCTGGGCCCGTGCTCCCCTTTTTTTGGAGTTTGTATACTTGCCTGTGCTTGCCTTTGGCTTTAGGTAATAAACACCACCAATCAACATGGTTTTAGCAACAATGTCTCCATTTTTAACTATGTAACTTGGTTTCTCAAGGTGGTGAACCTGGAACTTTAAAACTCTAGACAAGTGAGCCTCACTAAGCAAACTGCTATTTGCTGTTGGTATGTAATAAACATCAGGGATGAATATATCGAGCTCTTCAACATAAACAGTTCCTTTTCCTTTGACCTGACAAGGATGATTGGAAAAAGAATAAAGTTCACGTAGTTCAGGTTCAGGCTCGTGCATCTCTGTGAAAAGTTCCTTTCTGTAGGTAACATGCAATGCTGTACCACTGTCCAAAGTCCACAAAAGCCATCTGTCGTACTCTGGATGAGGTTGTGGATCGTTGGTTAAAGCCAATGTGGCAAGTGGAGCTTGTGGATCATGCCTTGGACCACGACGACCTTGTCTTCCGCCTCTGCCTCTGGAGTCTGTTCCTCTGGGCTGGTACGAGAGGGGAGCTGGAACTCATTGGGGACAATCCCAGGTGGCATGTCCCACACGATTACAGATGTAGCATGTTGGCATCTTTGGAACGTAGGCCCTTCCTCGGAAGGGATGCCTCGCTGGAGCACTTGCTGTGGGTGGTCCTCTCAAATGTGGCGTGGCTAGCATGAGTGCCTCTTCTTCAGTTAAAAGTCTACATACATTGTCCACTGTGCGTTGAGCAATAGGCACTTGGTTAATCTTTGTAATGGCATCTTTCCATTCATAATTCAATGAGTTAATGATAATGCTGATCATTTGAATATCATGAATAAGATAGCCTCTTTCTCTCAATTCTCTTCTCATTCCTTTCAGTTTGGTCAAATGTCCTCCAATTTGTTCACCAGGTTTCAATCTCGAACCATGGAACTTAGACATGAGCAAAATGAAGATTCAGTTGAAATAGGCCTGTAACAATTTTCCAATTGGACCCAAATTTGTTGGGCTGTTGCATCAGGCGGAAAGGTAACCTGCAGTTCAGTATCCATGGACATCAACAATGTTGTGCAAGCTTTAGTCTCTAAGTCTCTTATTGCAGGAATCCATGGCTGGGCAGGAAGATTAAAAACCATACAATGGGTGCCTTCTCTGTGAAGCAATAGTGTAACCTCACTAACCCAGGCTTTGTAATTCTGTCCTGACATCTTTAATTTTGACTCACCAGCCAGTGGAGTAAATAAAGGGAAGAAAATATTATTAATGGGGATATATGCCCCTAATCAACAACAAGAAGAAAGATTCTATAAATTGATACATACAAAATTAGTACAATGGGATTATAATTCATGTATTTTGATGGGGGATTGGAATGTAGTAATAGACCCCAATATTGATAAGAAAAGACTTTTACAATCTACTAAATTGTGAACGAAACTGCCTAAATCTTTCTTTGAAATGATGGAGGATATGGAATTAAGAGACATTTGGCATGAAAGAAATCATAAAGAATAAGATTTTACATTTTTTTCAGATAGACACCAATCCTTTTCAAGAATTGACTTTATATTAATAACAAATGATTTTTTTTCCAGGGCAAAGAAGACAAAGATTTTTCCTAGGATATTAACAGATCACAGTCCAGTTTGGATGGAATTGGAGTGCGGGGAAAGGCTCAGGAGATCTTGGTGACTAAATGAAAATCTTTTTAGATGTGAGAAAAACTTAACAGAATGTAAAAAATTAATGAAGGAATTTTTTGCTTTTAATATCAATAATGGTACATCTATGGACATGGTATGGGATGCTAGTAAAGCATATATGAAAGGAGTTTTGATAAATATGAATAATGCACATAGACATAGACAGATGGAAAAAAGGAGGGAACTAGAAGAAGAGATTAAGAAAAAAGAAAGGGTGTTAATACATAACCCAGGGGATAAGAATATTAAAGAAGAGATCACCCTATTACGAGGGCAATTTAATATGATGCTTTCAGACCAAGTGGCAACTAATTTACAATATGCTAAACATAATACTTTTTGTAATGCAAATAAACCAGGTAGATGGCTTGCATATATGTTAAGAAAAAAACAAAAATCTCGTACCATAGAGAAAATAGAGTATAAAGGCAAAGAGGTTTATCATCAAAACATGATTAAAAGGCATTTTTAGAATTTTACACAAGATTGTACACAGCAGACAAAATACAAGGTGTAGATATAGAGAGATACTTGGACAGACAGAATATTCCTATAGTTACAGAAGAACAAAGAGAACGGTTAAATCAATTAATAACAGAGGAGATTCTCTCAGCAATTAAACAGTTAAAAACTGGTAAGGCTCCTGGTACAGACAGATTAACAGCTGTGTATTATAAATATTTACAACTTGAAATGGTTGTACCTCTTAAAGAATTGTACAGTTGGGAGAAGGGGCACCACCCTCATGGAAAACAGCTTTTATCTCTTTAATTTCAAAAGAAGACCAAGACTTGATGCACCCAAACAATTATAGACCTATATCATTACTGAATACAGATTATAAGATATTTGCTAAGATATTAGCAAACAGGTTAATGTCAGTAATGCAAAAAATGATTCATGCTGATCAATCTGGTTTTATACAAGGGAGGCAAATGAAAAATAATGTAAGACAAATTGTTGATATATTGGAATATTTGGAAAGGAATAATCAAATCCCTGCAGTGCTTATATTTTTGGATGTTGAAAAAGCTTTTGATCAATTGGATTGGCAATCTTTATTGAGGGTGATTTGTAGGATGCAATTTGGGAACTGCTTTATACAATCAATAAAAGCAATACATCAAGAACAGACAGCTCAGATAATTGTTAATGGAAGTTTAACAGAAACTTTTAAAATTGAAAAAGGTATGAGGCAGGGATGCCCCTTATCGCCATTATTATTTATACTAACTCTAGAGCTGTTGTTGAATAGAATACGTAATACAGAGGGGATAGAGGGTATTAAAGTTAGAGATTATGAATATTAGGTACGAGCATTTGCAGACAATTTGGTTATGACTCTAACTCAACCAGTGGATTCAGCAAAGGTCTTGATGGATATAATTAAGCAGTATGGTCAAGTGTCTGGGTTTAAAATAAATGTTGGAAAAACAAAGATGATAGTTAAAAATATGACAATAAATCAAAAAGAGGAGCTACAAAGGGTAACGCGATGTGAAATAGTTAAAAAAGTTAAATATCTAGGAGTTTATATTGCACCTTCTAATGGGAAACTGTATAAATATAATTATGAGTTGATATGGCATAAAATACAACTTGAAATGGATAAATGGAAAAAATTACAATTGTCTTTGTTAGGTAGGATAGCAGTTATAAAAATGAATGTTTTACCTAGGTTTTTATTCCTCTTTCAAATGATACCAATATTAAAAAAGGATGCCAACCTGGAAGAATGGCAGAAAGGTAATAATAAATTTGTATGGCAAGGTAAGAAACCAAGGATAAAATTGAAAATAATGCAGGATATACGAGAAAGAGGAGGATTAAAAATGCCTAATTTAAAACTATATTATGAAGCAGCTGTATTATCAGCAATTAGTGATTGGGTCAATTTAACGAATGGAAGGATTTTGAATATTGAAGGGCATGATTTGGTTTATGGTTGGCATGCTTATTTAGTGTATGATAAGAAGATGGACAGAGCGTTTAAGAGCCACATATTGAGGAATGCTTTATTGCGAGTCTGGAAGAAATATCAATATAAGCTAAATGAGAAGATACCTATATGGACAATACCCAGGCACTCAATAGAGAATACGAGTATAGAAAGAAGACAGGATGTGACTACATATACTGATATTCTCTGCATGGAGGGAGGCAAATTAAAATTAAAACCTTTAAATGTGTTAAAAGAGGAGAAAATAACACAAACTTGGTTTCAGTATGTACAACTACAAGCCAGATGGAGAAAAGATCAGAAAATTGGTATTATACAAAGTGAAAAAAATTTATTAAAACAAATCAGAGACCAAAGCTCAATGCACATAAAAAGACTGTATAATATATTGATAGAGATAGACTCAGAAACTGAGCTAGTTAAAGATTGTATGATAAAATGGGCACAGAATTTTGAACCAATAATGATGGAAACATGGGAAAAAATATGGGTAAGAAATGTAAAATTTACACAAGCGCAAAATTTAAGGGAGAATTTTTAAAAATGTTTTATAGATGGCATCTAGATCCAAAAAAATTAACTTGTATGTATCCAAATGTACAACCAAAATGTTGGAGATGTGATTGTCAGGATGCCACATATTTTCATATTTGATAGACTTGTAAGAAGGTTACAGCGTTTTGGATAAAAATTTGGTGGATTTTACAAAATATTTTCAAAAAGAGGCTAAAATTTACACCACAGTTGTTTCTGCTGGGTATAGTTACGGATTGTACGGTTATAGAGACTAATTTGATTTTGAACTTGATAACAGCAGCAAGATTGTTGTTGGCACAACACTGGAAGAAGCAAGATTTACCTACAATCCAAGAATGGACAATGAAAGTAATAAACCTAGCGGAGATGGCAAAAATTTCGGCGTACTTGAAGGAACAATCAAATGAAAGATATTTAAGGGACTGGAGAAGATGACTAGATTATATCCAAAATAAATATCGGAATAAGAAGTTACAGATAGGGTTTGGATAAGTATGTAGATATTTGGAGTATTTTTAAGCAATTAAATTGGTAGGGTAATTAGGGAATTGAAGAATTGAGAAATGTTGAATGTTATAATTATTTAGACTAGGCTGGATTTTGATTATTGAATGTTATACCCTGTATTTGATCTGGGAAGGGGGGGAGGGGAGGGGAAGAGGGGGGTGGATGGAAAGGGGAAGGGGTGCGGGGAGGGGAGAGGGGGGAAAACATGTAAACCTTTTGTAAAACTTTTTTAATAAAAAAAAAGAAAAAAAAGAAAATACCAAATAGCCTATGAATGAATGTTAAATTTTAGATGTATTTTGTTATCCATAGCGGAGTTAAGGTTTTAAGGGGGGATTTGTTAGTTTAAGGATAGTTAGGTTAATTTAGCTTATGATTGTTAATTCAAATACCCTGTATTTTGCTCTGGGAAGTCTGGGGGGGAGGGAGGGAAGGGGTGTTGGGGAGGTGGGGGCAGGGAAAGAGGGTGCGGGGAGTATTGGGGGGGGAATTTTTTGTGTAAAACTTTTAAATAAAAAAAATAATGATCAAATACTAATAATATTTGCTTATCCATTTTAGTGAACTTTCCTTATATAATTAGTGTTTTCTTTTATACTTTTAGATTTCTAACTTCTGTTTCTGTTAGTTAGGCACTGATAAAACAAATCCCACGTTAAAAAGTATTCGAAGCCTTCTCCTTGAGTTTAATTCTTAATTTATTCATTTCTGCACATTCTAATATTTGTTTTATTCATTTTCATATCTTTAGTTTTTCCACTGCTGTACAAACACAATCCTAGCAGCTGTTAAGAATGTAAAATTAAATATGTATTGTATTCCCTTTAAAATACCCAACAAAATATTTCTGGTTTTAAATCTGTATGTTGCTTTACCGTTGTTTCTAACCATGACACCAATTCTTGAATAGCTACTTGGCTTGATTCTACTTCTGGTGTGCAGCAGAATAAAACTGCAAACAAAGAGATTGCATCACTAGAAGAAGGAAGAAAGACCACGAATTGACATCAACAAGACCTGCAATCACGGCAAAGTGGAGGAATTTGCACAAGCACTCAAGAAAACTCTCCCAGGCCCGGCTGAAGTAAATGCATCAGAACGATGGGAATATTTCAAGAATGCTGTTTATAACACCGCTTTGTCAGTATTTGGTAAGGAGATCAGAAAGACAGATTGGTTCGAAGCCCATTCGGAGGAGTTGACCCCAGCGATTGAGGAAAAAAGGAGAGTTCTAATTGCATATAAAGCCTGTTCCAGTGAGCGCAACCTACAGGTTCTGTGAGCTGCTCGTAGCAAAGTCCAATAGATTGCCAGGAGATGTGCTAACGATTATTGGCTGCAGCTTTGCTCTCAGATCCAGATAGCAGCTGACACAGGCAACATTAAGGGGATGTATGATGGCATCAAGCAGTCTTTAGGTCCAACACAGAAGAAATCTGCCCCTCTGAAGTCTGCTACAGGTGAGGTTATCCAGGACCGAGCACAGCAGATGGCACGCTGGGTGCAGCACTACTCTGAGTTATATTCCAGAGAAAATGTGGTAACTGAAGAAGCATTAAATAACATTAAGTGCCTGCCTGTCTTGAAGGAGCTTGACAGTGAACCAACTTTAGAAGAACTAAATGCGGCCCTGGATTCCCTTGCCTCTGGCAAGGCACCCGGGAAAGATAACATCCCTGCCGAAGTTCTGAAGTGCTGCAAAGAGAACATCCCCACTGAACCGCATGAAATCTTCTGTCTTTTTTATTATAAAAGTTTTTATTGTTTAAAAATAAACAATATTATCGCTTACAATGTGTGGAATTTTCGCTATGCTTTTACAAAGATATATTTTCTTTTTTTTTTCACAAACAGCAGATCTTCCCTTATTAGAATTTCAAATTTAACAACCAGATTTATACAAAAATATCAATTCGGTATCCAGAGTAATATCAAAGTTTACAAAAATAAGAGATGTCATAAAAGGCACAAGATAATAGATTCCTCCCACTTCATCATTTCTTAATTCTAGGTCTCAAGGTTCTGGCCTTAGGACCCCCCTCCTCCCGGACCACCACGGCCTCGCCCGCCCCCGTTCCTTAATCATCTGGTACCTTCCCTTCCTCGGTTCCTGTATCTTCACCCTCTAGGAGGGTCTTATGTTGCTCCAAATAGGGCTTAGCCTCCGCCACACTATTAATTTTCTTCCTACTGCCCTCCCAGAAAATCATCAAACCTTCCGGCATCAACCACCTGAAGCCAATTCCCTTAAGGTACAGTTTATTTGATAAAAAATAATAATTTCTTCTTAATTCTCGTACCTGTCTAGGGATCTGCTTCAGAATGGTGACCTCCTTGCCCCTGTATATCAGCGCCCCCGATCTTTGATTTCTCAGTATTTCATCTCTCGTTACCCTTCTCACGAATTTAACGTGGACCTCTCTTGGGACACTGTGTAAAATTGCATATTGTGAGTTTACTCTATAAACTAGATCCATATCCCATCTCATAAAGTCCAAACCTCTTTCAGTAAATTCGCCCAACAATTTAGCCATCACTTCTCGCAAATCTTCCTGGTCCACCTCTTCCACATTTTGAAACCTGAGAAAATAAGACATTCTATCCAGCTGCGAAGTTAAGATTACATTTCCTCTCATTTCTTCCCTCTTCTGGATTGCCCGCACCTCTCCCTCCAAACCTCCCACCTTTTTCTTATTCTCCTCTGCCACCTGTTGAACAGCAGTTAAATCTTTTTTTCATAACTACAATTTCAGATTTTATTTCAGTTGCTCTTTTTGCAGGTCATCAAGTTTATCAAGTTTCACAAGTTTCTCATCCAATTTTGCCAATTTCTCCAGAATTTTTTCCATGTCACCTGCAGCTGGTCTTTGTCCTTTTGCCATCTTGCAATGATAAAGAATGAGAGGTCCTCAGGTAGGCACAAGCATCCAGAGAAGAAAAGATTTTCTTAAAAGTCAGCACTGTTTCTTCACAATCCACCAGAGGGCGCTCACAGAAGCAACGAGTCCGGCTCGTAGAGTAGGTCAAACAGGAAACCAGAGGTGGGTGATGTCATCAATTGTGTACAAAGAAGCAGGAAATCAGGCCCCAGCCATAACTCTCCGGCAAAGAGAGAGGCCTCCAGCCTCCCTTCTCGAATTCCGCCTCCACCATTCTCCACAAAAAATCAGCGAGGTAAGAGGTCTCCTTTTTTCCTCCTCTTTCCTCTCAGCCACGGCGACCTTCCCAGCTACAAGGGGGGGGGAGAAAAACTTCGCCCCCCCTCTCACTCCCAGGACGCCTCGTCGCTTTGCCAATCAAGGTCTCTCCTTTTCTGCTTATTCTCCGGCCTGCATCCCTTCCTCTTCTGATCGCCTCTTTACGTGCTGCCTTAATTTCAATATACACCGGGTCCTACAGGCGCAATGGCGCGGTCAGCAGCCTTGAGAATGGCCGCTGCGCGCCGCCCGCACTCGCCAGAGCCTCGGGCGCACCAGCATTGGCCGCCCAGCCCCTGGAATTGAGGCAGGGGACCCCTGGCGAGCCGCCCTTAATGGCGGATACCCCGAAACCAGGGCACCCGGCCCCAAGGGGCCTCCAAGCGGGGGGGTTCAGACGCTGGGGCAGGAGCTCACCCAGGCAGCGTCTGTCACCATCCGGAACCGGAAGCCAGTCGAAATCTTCTGTCTTTGTTGGAGGGAAGGTGGAGTACCACAGGACATGAAAGATGCAAATATCGTCACACTGTACAAGAACAAAGGTGATAGAGGTGACTGTAACAACTACCGCAGCATCTCTCTTCTTAGTGTTGTAGGGAAGCTGCTTGCCCATGTCGTACTGAAGGTGCTTGCAGAGAGAGTCTATCCAGAATCAGTGTGGATTTCAAGCCAACAGGTCCACTACTGACATGGTATTTTCCCTTAGACAGTTGCAGGAGAAATGGAGGGAACAAAGACAGCCACTTTTCGTAGCCTTCATAGATCTTATGAAGGCTTTTGACTTGGTTAGCAGGGACGGCCTTTATAAAATTCTCCCCAAGATTGGATGTCCACCTCAGCTCCTCAACATTATCAGGTCCTTTCATGAGGAAATGAAGGGCACTATAGTTTTTGATGGCTTAACAACAGATTCCTTTGATATTTGAAGTGGAGCGAAGCAGGGCTGTGTCCTCGCGCCAACTTTATTCATGATCTTTTTTGCTGTCATGCTGAAACATGCTTTTGGAAGTGCAACAGAGGGTATTTACCTCCAGACCAGATCAGATGGAAAACTCTTTAATCTCTTTAGATTGAGAGCAAAATCTAAAGTCCAGCTGAAATGCTTATGGGATTTCCTCTTTGCTGCTGCTGTCGTCGTCATGCTCACTCTGCTGAAGACCTTCGACAACTTTAGCAAGGCCTGACAAGACTTTGGACTAACAATCAGCCTGAAAAAAACACAAGTCATGGGTCAGGATGTGGATTCACCTCCCTGTATTACAATCTCTACACAAGAACTGGAAGTTGTCCATGACTTTGTGTACCTCGGCTCAACTATCTCTGACACTCTCTTTTTAGATACCGAGCTGAATAAACATATTGGTAAAGCGGCCACATTTTCTAGACTTACAAAAAGAATATGGCATAATAAAAAGCTGACGGAACATACAAAGATCCAGGTCTATAGAGCCTGCGTCCTGAGCACAGTCTTGTGCTGCAGTGAGTCTTGGACCCTTTATGCACGGCAGGAGAGAAAGTTGAACACCTTTCATATGTGCTGTCTCCGACGAATCCTTGGCATCACTTGGCAGGACAAAGTTCCAAATAGCACAGACTTGGAACATGCTGGAATTTCTAGCATGTATACACTATTGAAACAGCAACGTCTATGCTGGCTGGGGCAAGTAGTGAGAATGGCTGATGGTCGGATTCCAAAAGATCTCCTGTATGGAGAATTAGTGCAGGGAAAACGCCTCAGAGGGAGACCACAGCTGCGATATAAGGATATCTGCAAGAGGGACCTAAAGGCCCTGGGAATGGACATTAACAACTGGGAAACCTTGACCTCCTATCGTTCCGCTTGGAGGCTAAAGATACAGCATGGCCTTCTCCAATTCAAAGAGACACTTGTTTGGCAGGCTGAGGCAAAGAGGCAGTCCCAGAACCAGCAAATCTGGGGGCTGGGCAGGGGACAGAATGTATCTGCCCTCAGTGTGGAAGGGATTGCCACTCTCAAATTGGCCTTTTTAGTCACACTAGATGCTGTTTTAGGACCTCTTTCCAGAGCATTAAACCATAGTCTCTTGAGACTGAAGGATGCCAATGCCACTTGACTTGAGTACAAACTGACCTAATTCATATATTCCTGTTTTTTGAACTGAGGAATAAATTTCAGAAAAAGAATTCAGTATTGCTCTGTGAATGTACCTATGGAATTCATTCTTCTTGATCTAACTTCTTAAGATGAAAAACTGTATCATCCTGAAAAGACTATACATTGTTGAGTGAAAACAGAGATCCCTTCTGTTACTTTTAGTCCTCATCTTACAACCACAATCGAGTCCAAAGCACAATATTGTTTTATTTCTTTTGCAGTAGTAGCCTTTAACAGGATGAAAAAGCAACAGTTTGACCGCTTTCTTCAGCAAGAAACCAAGACTGGAACAATCAGATCAATACAACAGAATTGGATCCAAAACTGTCACAAGCGCCACAAGCACCACTGCCACCACTTGAACTTGGAGAAAGCAGCAAGTCAATCTCCGAAATTGAAAGTCTTCTTGATCGCTGAACATTGCAACAATGTAGCAACTTTCAAGAAAAGTATGAGGGACTAGAAGTTTCAAACAAAAAATTAGGTTGCAAATACTGCACAAAACATGACTTCGCAATAGAGAAAGGTGTTCATGTGTCCAAAGAATGGAAACATTTCAAGATTGTGGCAGCAGGAAAAAATAAAGAAGTACAACAAGTGTCTCTTAGGAAAAAAATGAAAGATCATTTTACATCAACATTCACACCATTTGCAGAGAGAACTTAAAACAAGGGGAGCAGGATGCTATAACAAAAGGAATATATAAGATGTCTGAAAAATATTTAGGTACCACTTGTAGAATATTCAATATAGTTTACAGCCTAGCACAAAGATGTAAACCATTTTCAGACATAGAAGACAAGATAGAAATGCAAAATGAAAATGAACTAGATATGGGAGTAGGATTGCATTCACGGTTACTGCAGTGAAAATAGTTGATTTCATTGCAAAACAAATTAAAACCAAAATGTTTACTAGCATTATTGAACAGAATCTGAAAATATGTTTGATTATTGATGAAGCCTCAATGCTATCATGCAAACCAGTTGTGATAGTTTTCGTAAAAGTTGAGGATTCAGATAACCCACCTACAATTTTTGTTGAGCTTGTTGAATTGGAAAAACAAGATGCAGAGATAATATGTTCTTCAGTTATGGAAAGTTTACGTAATGTTGGGTTTACTACGGACTATCTACAAAACAATATAATAGCATTTTGCTCTGATGGTGCCAGCGTTATGCTTGGGAGAAAATCTGGAGTGAGCACTAGAATAGCAAAAGAGTCTCCAAACATCACAATATGGCACTGCTTAAATCATCACCTCCAACTTGTTTTAGATGACTCCATAAAGGAAATTAAGTAACTAAATCATTTAAAAATATTTATTGATAAGATACACACCACTTTTCATAAATCCTGTATGAACCAAATGGAACTTTTCAAAATATCTGAACAACTTAGAATCAGGGTGGATTTGATTTAAATCAAGTCAATTTAAATCACGATTTAAATCATGATTTAAATCACTAGTAAAAAGGCTTGATTTAAATCAACTCGATTTAAATCATAATTTTTAAAGAACAACTGTCATCTCTGTCCCGTAGCGGCTCCTCCTCTGATCTGCTGTTGATTCGCTGACAGTCCCAATATTGCAGAATATACAGCCTCATGCTACATAACTAAGCTCCGTTTCATGCTGAATAAACTAAATTATTAATGTATCTTAAATAGAGGAGTATCTTTAGATAGATTTTTACTTCAAAAGCATTTTATTAAAATTTAAATTTGATAAAAATAAAAAAAATCTGATTTAAATAAAAAAAATCTGATTTTTTTTTATTTTTTTAAAAAAAATCATTGATTTTTATCCACCTTGCTTAGAATTGAAATTGTAGAGTTTTGGGACCAAGAAGGACTACCTATAGTTTAAAGTCAACCCTAGCTTTGTGGCGTGCTTATCCAGTGCTACATCAGTATTTTCATGCAAATGAATAATACTCAGGTATGGCTGCCCATCTTGAAAATATATATTTTATAAGTGATTTTGCATTGATGATCAATATTCTAAACAAAATTTCTCTTCTGTCAAATGCACTGCAAGGAAGAAATACAGACATCATGAAGGCTGAAAAACTTGTGCTGAGATCAATTAAAGCATTTAAAATGCTTAGAAAGGGTCCATACAAAAAAGGTTGATGGAATAGTTACTTCAGAAACCTTCAAAAATATAAAATTTGTTCAAAATCATCGATTTGTTGGACTTCCTCGAGAAAGACTTTTGGAAAGCATCATAACAAATTTGAAGAAAAGACTAATGGATTGTGAACATTTAAAAACAGGTAGCCAATTGCAACACAAGAATAAATTACAATTTCTCAATTTTTGGGAGCCAGATTACTGGAATATTGAAGAAGTAGTAGTTCCATGAATAGAAGCTGAAGAACAATTGCTTGAATTTAGTGACATTTTTAATTACAAAATTAATATGAACCATTACAGAGATTTCGTAGAAAATGTTTTAAAAGATTCAAAGAACTATGCAATTCCTGACAGTATTAAAAAAAACTAAAGATATTGTCAGAAAAATTGCTGTAAGATCAGCAGAAGTGGAAAGGGGTTTTTCAAAAATGAACCTCATATGTTCAGAACACAGAACTCGCCTAACTGTTTCCAACATAACCAACCTGATGACCATTAGTGTAATTGGCCTACCTCTAAAAAAATGGGACCTTATTCCTACTGTCAAAAAATGGTTAAGAGCACATAGCCGATGATCCGAGAGTCAAGATTAAGAAAAGTGCAAGTGAGGCGGGCGCCAATGAAAGAACGACATGGAAACATCTTAAAGTTAAAAACAAATAACACTTTTATGTAAGTACTTGTGTACCTCTTTTATTGTTTTATTCTTATTTAAGTAGCAAGTGTATGAAATTAAAAACTTCCTTTTTGTGTATCTTCTTTTTGCAGGACATTCATTAGGGCAAGGAAGTCAGTGACATCAACTTGGCCACCCCACCCGGTCACATGCCCACCAAGCCACACCCACCCAGTCACATGACCAAGCCAAGCCCACCAAGCAAGCTATGCCCACAGAACCGGTAGTAAAAAAAATTGAATCCCACCACTGAGGTGATAGGTGTGTTGAACAAAGAGTTTTGCGAGTTTATGACCCAAGTAAAGCCATCGCATAAGGAGATGTCCTCTTTGTGACTGGCAAACCACTAGCCCTTGGACAAGGCTGCTCTCAATGCCTGAGCTAGGTCATTAGCCAAATTGGACTTTGCTCTACTCTGTGCTCTGGTTGTGGCTGGTGCTGCTATCTGGTTGGAGGGAATGATGGATATCTTCCTTGGTGCTGTTATATTGGGGCAACCTGGCAAGGGTATCAACAAGGAAATTTTTCCCTCCAGGTAAGTACCGCAGCATGAAGTTAAACCAGTTAAAATACTGTGCCAGAGGTGGTAAGTTAAACCAGTTAAAATTCTGGCCAGTTCAGCAAACTGGCTAATCCCACCACTGGCTGCCCCCAGGGAAATTGAGTCAAAGGCCTCAACAAGGTACAATTTCCCTCTCTATTTATTTACTACTACTTTACTATTACTGAACATCCAAAATGGCCCCAAAAATGCCCCAAAAATGGCCGAAAAACAGGCCGAAAAATGAAGATTTCAAATCTTCAAATTACCTCTCCTGAAGCTTGAACAATCTGGATTTGAAAGAGGAAGAGGAATTTGTAGCTTGTGTGAGCACACACTTCAGACTCTCAATACTTCACATCCATTGGGTTTTTTCCTGCTCCACTGTACAAACCTTTTAAACATTTGCTGGCAAACACAAAGTAAGCCTTCACCCCAAAGCATATTCCCTCTTCTGAATTTGATTACACAACCATATGAAATAGTATACAATCGCACTACTAAGCACAGTAACACCTGGACTATAGCAAAACTTTGGAAAAAAATTGATATAAGTTCCTATACCCCATTATGTTGAACAAATGTAATGTTTTTGGGTTGATTTAAAGCCAAGATATGAAAATAAGGAAAACAAGAAAGCTTCATCAAAAACTTGAATTGCCATAACGTTGTCTTCCCAAAGCCCCCTGCTTCCTTCTTTGCTCCAATTACAATTTCTGTGCTAATAAACTTTGCATCCAGTTTTAGAACCAATTCTGAGAAAATAAGCTTGAAAGAGGATCAAAAATCCTTTCACCCACTTGGACCTTTTCCTCATATCAGTACATCCTTTTGCAAAACAGGTTGGACTTTAAAACACATTATCTGTCTCTACCACATTTAGTTGGACAACAAGCAGACCCTTTAGAAAGAAATCAAGGAAAGGAGGGAGGAAAACCAAGAGACCCTCCCCCAAAAGTAATGGGGTAGGGTAGGGAAGGAATCTTAAGTATTAGTATAAAAGTTTCTTTTTTCCAGTGATAACAGTTCTAGGATAAATCAGATTAATAATAATGTCTGTCCATGTATCTCTCCTGCTCAGCTTTTCCTCATTATCTGACTATTCCAGAATATAAATAAAGACAGAGGAGGATAGTTTTATGATTGGGAGAACTTTGTATCTATTTTTAGGGTCCCATACTATAAATTTTTGTGATTGAGAGAACTTTGTGTCTATTTTTAGGTCCAGAATAATCACAGCTGAATGACAGAGCATAGATATTTGTTAGAGTTTGCAGCAATCCAATCAGCACACAAGTAAATAATTCAGCATGATTCATGTATAAAAGAAACTTCTTTATATATAGTAATACAAGCATGATACATGTATACAATACCCATGCAGCAGAAGCCAGAACCAGAACTCAGAATCCAGGCAGCGCAGAATCAATATAATCACAGAAGCAATAATGCAAGGACAAACCAACTCCTATATCTATATCTATATCTATACACATACATACACACACATATATATACACAGTTAAACTAAGCCATGCCCAGACTCCGAGCGATCTGACGTGGCTCTCGGTCATCAAACAGTTCCCATTGGCTGACTTGTTGTTATGGCTATCCCAGCTCATAATTACACTGGCACTCCTCCTTTTATGACTGGAATAGACATAAAACCGAATAACTTAATATTCTTCAGAGACCTGTATTTGAAGACCCAAGTTCACAGTTCCCTTCAAATACCTGAGAATCCTTTTTATACCCATCCAATGCAATTGTGTTGGTGCAGCAGTAAAGCGACTTAAGATGCTTACTGTGCAAGCTATGCCTGGTTTGGACCACTGTGATAAGATATATCAAGCTCCCTATTGCTGACTGATATATCTCTTGATCACAGGCTTTACTTTTGTCCTCACCCAAATTTCATTAGCAGAATACCTATCAGGTGGAATCCTCTTGTTCCATCGTTCTGACCTGCATAGCATTGACTGCTCTTGTGTTTCAACCCTCTCTTGCCTTGACTGATACGAGTCATCATCTTCTCCTGACTCCTTTTCTTGCTCTCTTTCAGTTTTTCCTCCCTGAATGCTGACACCATCACTAAGTGAGTTACCATCACTATGTGGGTCACTGTCATTAAGTGGATCATCCCAAAAATGTGCATCAATTCTGTTCCAATTTTGCTCTGCAAAGCTAGCAGACCTGGAAATGATTATTCTTTTGCTCCCATCGCTAAAGCAATAGCTCTTTGAGCCAGGCTCCCAGCCTGTAAACCTGTAGCCTTTGGTTGACCTTTTCTCCTAATTGCTTTTGGAATATGCACCCATGCATTGCTTCTAAAAACCCTTAAATGTGCCAGAGATGGTTTTCTTCCATATAGCACTGCATACTGAGTATTATCAATAGAGGAACTCCACAGTCTATTGATTAAATAATTAGCAGTCAACATGGCTTCACCCCAATATGACCTGCTCAGGCCAGAATCCTCTAGTAGTGAGTCCTTCACTGTTTGTAAGACATCATTCAGCCTCTCAATTATACCATTCGCAGCTGCTGTGTACCGATTTGTGCGTCTGTGTTTTATTCCTAACTGTTCCAACAGTTAGGTCTGAATGGCTCTCAGTCACCAAACAGTTCCCATTGGCTGACTTGTTATTATGGCTATCCCAGCTCATAATTACACTGACAATATTGCATATTCAGGCAAAGCAGAGCTGAGGAAATCTTCTGTTGAGATCATTGCGAACTTCTCATAAATTATGGTCCATGATGGTGTGGAGATTAGTGATCCTTAGATGTCTTTCTATATTTTTATGCATAAAGCATGTTTCTATTAGAGTCTTCCTTCATAGATATGCTGCTCAGGATAATCTGTAATGTTTTATTTTTTTTAAAAAAAGGAGACCAAAGCACAGATCCCTAAAAAGGATCTTAATTTGCCCATTTTCGACAGGATTTTTCAAACTTGCAATCCTAAAATGTGTGGACTTTCAAAATTGCCTAGACAGCATTCTGGAAGTTGAAGTCTACACATCTTAAAAGTTGCCAAATTTGAAAAACTATCAGAACATCTAGGTCAGGAGTATCTAACCTTGGCAACTTTAAGACTTGTGGACTTCAAAACGGGCGGGGATGGGACCAGCCAGTGGTGGGATTAGCCTGAACCGGTCCGAACTGGCTGAATCCAACCTCTGCCTTTGAGGTGAGTGGCTGGGAGGCAGGGCTAGGTGTGATGAGTGACATTGAGTTGGCCATGCCCACCCAGTCACATGACCACCCGACTACCCAGCCAGTCATTAGGGCAGAGAACTGGTTGTTAAATTATTTGAATCCCATGGCTGTATTGCGTCCACCTCACCTGTTGGGTGAAAGTTTCTGGAGAGTTTTTAGCGCATCAAGGTTCTTATGATCAGTGCATACCTCAAAAGTCCCTTTACTGCCTTCCAGGAAATGTCTACATGTGAGTAATGCCCATTGTCAGCATTCCAGTGCCCCCAACACCCATCTCACTGGGATTCAGGAATAAAAATAGACAGCATGAGGGGTCCTTAGTGCTCTCCGAGTTTGGTTGACATTCATGAATTTGGTACTGATGATGTTACCTAGTTTGGGTAATGAAACGTCTACAAGAAAACATCCAAACTCAGAGGATCCCGCATACTAACCCTGAGTACAAATATTCTCCTTTATTCTTCTTTAAGGGAAACTACACAATTTCTCCACGACTGTGTTACTTTCTGGGAGGAGGTTTTGTAGTATTTGAAATAGAACATCTAGATTCTATGATAGCTTTATGCTATATATCAATCTTACCTCTCAGGAGTTCTTTTTCTGCTATATATTCAAAATGGACCGTGATTAATATATGCATTCAGAAAGTATTCAGACCCACTTCACTTTTGTCAATTTAGTTATGGTGCAGCCTGATTCTACAGTTGTTGAAATTCACTTTATTTCTCATTAATCTACACTTAGCAGAGATAAGCAAAGCCCAGACCATAGTTGCAAAGTCACAATGAACAATTCTCCACTGACCCTCCCCACTTTTCCATGGCAGCAAGCAGATTGCAGATGACACCAAGCTGGCAGGAATAGCCAACACTCCAGAAGATAGGCTCAAGATACAGAAGGATCTTGACAGACTTGAACATTGGGCACTATCTAACAAAATGAAATTCAACAGTGAAAAAAGTAAGGTTCTACATTTAGGCAAGAAAAACAAAATGCTATTTTTTGCATTTATATGTGCAAAACATATATGTAGTACCTTGCTCAATAGTAGTAACTGTGAGAGGGATCTTGGAGTCCTAGTGAACAACCATTTAAATATGAACTAGCAATGTGCAGCAGCTGCCAAAAAAGCCAACACAGTTCTGGGCTGCATAAACAGAGGGATAGAATCAAGATCACGTGAAATGTTAATACCACTTCATAATGCCTTGGTAAGGCCACATTTGGAATATTACATTCAATTTTGGTCGCCATGATGTAAAAAAGATATTGAGACTATAGAAAGAGTGCAGAGAAGAGCAAGAAAGATGATTAGGGGACTGGAGTCTAAAACATATGAAGAACAGTTGCAGGAACTGGGCATGTCTAGTTTAATGAAAAGAAGGACTAGGGGAGACATGATAGCAGTGTTCCAATATCTCAGGGGTTGCCACAAAGAGGGAGTCAAACTATTCTCCAAAGCACTTGAGGGTAGAACAAGAAGCAATGGGTGGAAACCAATCAAGGAGAGAAGCAACTTAGAACTAAGGAGAAATTTAGAGTGGCCCAGCCAGAGCCCTGACTTGAACCCTATTAAACATCTCTGGAAGGACCTGAAAATGGCTGTCCACGCAACCTGACTGAGCTTGAGAGGATTTGCAAGAAAGAATACTAGAAAATCCCCCAATCTAGGTGCACAAAGCTTGTTGTGTTATACCCAAAAAGATCAATGCTGTAATTGCTGCCAAAGATGCTTCAACAAAGTATTGAGTGAAGGATCTGAATATTTATGCCAATGGGATATTTCAGTTTTTTCTTTTTAATAAATTTACAGACATTTCTAAAATTGTGTTTTCACTTTGTCATTATGGTGTACTGAGTGTAGATTAACGAGGAAAAAAAATCAACAACTGTAGAATCAGGCTGCTGCATAACAAAATTGTCAAAAGTGAAGGGAGCCTGAATACTTTCTGAATGCACTGTACATGTGTGAGTATGTATATATATATAGCATATGGATATGTATGTGCATGTGTGTGTGTGTGTAGATAGATAGAGGAAGGGAGGGAGGGAGGGGGGGACATCAGAATTTCATTTCTTAATGTGTGCCAGGGTGTTCACAGAAAAAAGTGACAATAAAGGTTATCTCATGTTATTGGAATGGGCACTATACTGGGGGGGCTGCTGCTGCTGCCGGAGCGTGTTTGCAGCAGCTCCTCTTGGTTTTTATTTTATTTTATCAATTTTTAGTATACCCATTGGACCCCTTTTAAATAATATTTTTCGGAGACGATAACAGAGTAGACCACAACACAGACAAAGTTTTGGCTGATAAGGACTAATAAGGCATGGGGAAAAGAAAGAAGCGCCATGGCACCAGCCTGGGATCTCTCCCACCATTGAAGAATGCAAAACAACCAAAAATTGACGAGCACTTTGCTGACAAGAGATTTGGAAGTAAAAATATCCCTCCTTTCATTTCCAACAACCTGGAGAGGTTAGAACGGGACCGGCAAAGAGATTTGACAAAACAGCAGATACTAGACTTTCCAGATCTGGGGGGAGGGGATCAAAATGACAGCCAGCTGTTTTCACAAATGAGTCCAGCTACAGCCTGTATGGAGACTGCGATAAAGTCTAAAAAGTTTAACAACAAACTAATCCAGAGTGTAGAGAGTTTACCGTGGGAGAATACAACAGTTTATGGCAAAGCAATGCCTTCTTACAGCATAAATGGTTGTTTCAACATTTGAGCAACTAATAACCATTCAACATGATGTAGAGACACTGAAAAAAGATTTAGCTGTTTTTCTGCAAGAACAACATCGGGCTACAGGCACCTCCACTAAAGTCTGTACAGCAGACTTGGGTAAATCCCATACTCATGGTAAGGAAGAGGAAAAAGAGCAAAGACCCAGGGAAACAGTTAAAGAGCCTGCCAAAAAGTGTCAGCCCACTCAGAAAAACAGTCCTTCTCCACATAAAGCATCAAGAGGAGGAGGTATTAATAGAGGAATTAATAGAGAAGTTCCATTGGAAGACAGTAAAGCATCTCCCCTACAATTACAGCAATCACATCGCTCACTACAAACACATCAGGTTGTGCTTAGAATCCATATGAACAGAATTAATTATGGATGCTGGATTACCAGGAGTGCTATACTAAATTCCCTAAGCCAGCTTCTTCACTGTAACTGGGGGCTGATTGATCTCCGTACTACGGAATGGCTTCCTGAGGCCCCAAATTGGAAGCAAATTCTTCTGTCTTTCAAACAGTCGACCATACCACTGATGCTATTCAAGATGAAGGCACATCTAGCCTCCTTTCAAATCTTTCCCATCAGAGTTTTCTGTGAGGAAAGGGTTAAACCCTTAATTGTTAACATGCGAGCTCCCAAAGTTGCTGTCTCTTCCGCATTCTCAACCTTGGAAAAGAGAGAGGAAGAAAGTGGGAGTAAGCCAGCCTTGTCTAGCGAAGATGTATTTAACAGCACAGAAACTGGTCTCATTAATGCTTTTGGCATTCTCCCAAGGAAAGAACAAGATAACATTCTATTCAAACTAGAAAATTTAAAGAAATCCTTATTGGACATAATCGACACAACTGAACCGTTTATTGATCTGGTTTCCCCTATAATTGAGCCTCTTACTTCTCCCCCAGGGAGCAAGGATTTGCATGAATACGAGAGCATGGAAAACAGAAGCCAAGATACACAGGGGCCATTAGAGGCCCCAGTAGAGAAGGAAATGTTAGCATCCTTATGTGATCATCCTACGACACCTTTAGCACCACATCAAGAAACTGAGAGAGGATCTGCGTCAGTGTTGTAGCTCAAAGCCAAATGGAGTACCACCGAATAACCCCCTGCTCTACACTTACAGAAGAGGCTTCAGAATGGCAAGCCTTGTTAGCTGGTGCTAAATCCTCTTACCCTGAACAATTTTACCAGGAGTTCACACAGAATTTAGATGGGGCACCTCTCCTTTTAGAGAAGGCCAATTTCATGCATGACGACATCTGAAGCCATTGCAACAACCATACAACTTCCCTTTGTGTAAACCAAATTTTCTGATGAGCTGCAAAAGAGGATCCCCTCTCCATCATAACCTGGAATATAGCGGGGTAGACTGTTCCATCAAAGACCAACTGTTTTTTGACTATATATCACAATTTGATATTCGCTTTTTACAAGAAACCTGGGCCTCCGCAGAGATACAATTAGATGGTTAATGGGTTAACTCTATCCTAGCTGTCCCAATTAAGGTAGGGAGGGGAGCTAAAGGAGGTATTGTAACATTAGTGAATACATCCTTGCAATTTAAATGTGTATCACTGCCATCTTTGCAGCCATGGGTTGTGACTACCTTACTCTTATTTAAACAGGTGGAGATTTTGCTCTTTAATATCTACATTCCCCCAATCAATAAGAATAATTTGATCAACAAGATTTGGGACTGCATAGATGATTTTATCCTGGGCTGCTTAGATAAATACCCTTCAGCAGCAATAATTATTGGGGGAGACTTAAACGCTAAGATGGGCCCAAACGATCAAGCATTATTTAATCAATTTAAGTTCCATTATGATGAGAATGTACCAGGAGAACCCCTGCATCCCAAATAATTTAAAGACACTATGGCAAATCGGGCAGGACTGTGTGTAAGACAGATGACTGTACGCTTGGACCTTTGTATCCTGAACGGTTCCACTTGGGGTGACTACCCAGCAGACTATACTTATGGGGAGCAGGAAGAAAATCCACAGCTGCCGGCACTATACTGGTAAAATAAAGAATTCAGCATAAAAAGTATAATAGCTACAGCAATAGTTTTCCCAGTATTAATATAAGGCTGGAAATGCTGGTAAGAGTTTCACAGTCTTCAGTCATTCCTAATAAAGGCTGACTATTGCTTTGAAGTATATTCAGCAAGCAAAAACTCACAAATTTAGAGCATGTTATATGAGCTGATAACGGACTAGAAAAAGTGATTATGCTTGGCAAAAGATAATAATCAAAGACATTGTTCAAATGTCCTTGGAAAAATTAGGAATTATTGCTGAAAACTATCAAGATGATGTTTGTGCAGTCACTAAAAGTTTGAAGGCTTTTAATGGTATCTAATGGTATCTAATGAACAAATTAAAGCTGAGTGTTGTTCAGCATATGCTTATATGTTGAGACAGAGAGCAACAAAGATAATTAGAAGACTAGAGGCTAAAGAATACAATGAATAGTTGCAGGAACTGGGTATGCCTAGCCCAGGGGTCTGCAACCTTAAATACTCAGAGCCATTTCGACCTGTTTCCCACAGAAAACACCTGTGTTTTCTGAGAGCTCAAGACGAATGGAGGTACCATCCGCATTACATTGAAGTAATTAGCTGATTGGCTGAAGCTTTATATTTAAGAAATTTCAGAGAATTAGTGCAGGTGATTGGAGGGCCAACTAATCTGGATCAATACCTGGAAAGACTAGAACAGATTTTCAGATTCCCCTTGAAAAATCATACCATAGTAACTCAAAATCCACATAAATTTGTCAAGAACAAGTCTTAGACTAGACTTGAGAGTAACTGTAAAGCGTTTCTGCAATCCTGCGTAATTAGGGTAAGTTGGGGTAATGCAACACTTTCATAGCTAGAGGTGTTTGTTATAACAGTACTAACCATAATGAAATACCATTAATGGTTTTTTGTCAAATTGGAGAAAGATATTGGGTGCAAAAGGTATAACATTTCCCTCTGTATTATTCAATTTTATTAATGATTTCAATGAAACAGGTGGAGCAAAACCTCAATTTGCAGATGACACAAAACGAATTGCTAATATGCTAGAAGACAGAAATAATATTCAAAATAACCTTGGTAACTTTGAAAACTGAACTGAAATTTAATAGAAACAAAGGCACAAGAAATCAAATGCACAGTTGATTGCAAATCACATTTATGTAAGGTGATTTCCAAATTGCATTAAGTAATTGATCCACTATTTTGCTTTAGTGAGAATGACCTCAATATTGTATCTAGTTCTGGGCACCACCCTTGATGGGAACAGTTTCAAAAGGCAAACAAGAGTAATTAGGTCTCAAGGCTAAATCCCATAAAGAAAGATTGAAGATGCTGGGTATGTTTTGTCTTGAAAAGATTAGATTTACTTAGTATTTTAAAAAAGAATATCACAGCCAGATAGCATCAAGATCTGTTCTGTGATGTTTTACACCAGCAGCCCCCAACCGTTTCCAGGGAGAAAGATTTCTCCGTGGACCAGGGTGGGGTAGGGGTGGTTTGATGTATTGCCTGCATGCCATGGATGGGGCTTCACTTGTTTGCACAGCCTGGTTGCTGGTATGTCGTAAATCGGTGCCAATCCATGGATCGGGGGTTGGGATCCCTGTTTTACACTAATGTAAAGCTGGATTTAAATTAAAGGTATTTCATTTTTATTCTATTATTCTAGATATATTTTATTTATGCAAAATACAGATAGTCCTCGACAACAACAGTTCATTTAGTAACCAAAATTACAACGGCACTGAAGAAAGCGACTTATGACCACCTTTCACTCACCATTGCAGCATCTCCATGGTCACATGTTCATCTTTTTGACCTGACAAGCAAAGTCAATAGGGAAACCAAATTCACTTAACAAACCGGAGTTACTAACTTAACTGCACTGATATCACCCACATTGCTGAAACGTGCAAATCTAGCTACATGACTAGCTTTGCATAAAGAAAACAATGCAAGGAACAATCGTATGCCAAGATTACGTGGATCTACGGAGTTTTGCATGGTACAAACGAGGTAGAAGATACTGTTACCGCATCACAGCCATTTAGTCCGAGGTGACTTAGAAAATACGGTTTCAGTTTATACACTGTCCCTTGACTAGAATATAGCGGGTCTAATTCAGGGATCGCTCCTTTCTTTCAGCAAGGCCAAAGTTCCCCGCACTTCTTTCTAGCGCTGTATCAAAGCCTCAGCGATTCAGTTCTCTCCCCGCCTTCCCGGCATGCAATCGTAACCCCACCCCCTTCCTTCGACTACCACCTTCTCATTTATATCCACCCGCGAGGAGCAGGCTTCCTTTCTTGTCGCCTGTTCTTCTCTGGGAGTGTTTTCTTGCAGAGGGTCTACAAACATGGCTTTGAGGCAGCAGCTGGGTGAGTTTCGATTGCTATGCCTGGCATCTCGACCCTGCAGGTTCACTACACTGCAAAAGTTTTGCTCGTTTACTTTCTCAGCAGCAAAATACCCCCCTCTGAAAGTAGAAGGGAGCGCCGCCTCTTGGTTTTTGGCTTACTGGAGGGCTCCGCCTGGTTTGGTGATTGACTTAACGGGAGGGCTCCTCTTCAGCCTGGTATACGCTGTGTGCTGAAATTGTGTCCGATCTTACCATGTTATTCAGAAACAAGCCTCGTGACAAGCATTGGCGCTTTTCCCCATATGACTAAATTGAAGGGAAACCGTTACACTAAAGCTACAAAGGCTAGAAAACAGTATCTGCGTGGACTACTAGGCGATTGCGTGTTAAAAATCAATGTGGATAGTTTTAATCAGTGTCCTGATAAGTTAAAAGTTTTAACCTCACCCCGTCCAAGTTGCAAGTTAAGGCCCACGAAGATCAGCAGAAGTGAGCGGAGTTTCGTTCTTAGGTTGAATTATCCTTTTCAACTATTGGTAGAGGATTGCCTTTTTCTGCATCTTCTTTGGCTCCCGATGAATGTAATCCGCAACTTTTCTTCCTGGTTTGCTGATTTCTTTTGTGCATATTTTTTTCAAGAGGAGTTAGCAAATATGCAGGGACAATTTGCAGTGTAAAACGTAAAGTGCAATGCGATCTTCACTATTTGATTCTCATGACTGCGGTGCAAATTCGCAAACTTCCAATGAAATAGAATCCTTCGACTCCTGTTGAAGGACAGAGTACAAAATCATATTTTTAAGAATAGGGGAGCTCTTATCCTATTGAAAGGCATCTAGGATAACTGCTTAGAAGGCATGAAAGTGAGAAATAAAGCAGACAGTCCTGCCTAATTATATTTCTGTCCACGTTTGATGAAAAGGTCTTCATCCTGAAGTGGATTGATTCAGGTAATAGAAATATGAATATACGGACTTGTTTTTGTAGACACACTTTAAATCAAGGAGAAAAGATGGAAAGAGTTAGCTTTTATCATCCTAAGAGAATAAAATAAACTTGAAAACCCCATGTTACATTTAAGTTTACATTTTTCACAGTACACCTTGCCCTCTTATTTGTGGCCAATACATTTTTCTCTTGTGGAATTCCTGGGAAACATATATGAAATAATTTGAGTAGAAGTAAATTAACAAAAGGAACAGCTATAGCAACTGCCCCATTATTCTCAGTTATCCCAAGCATTACATCAGTTGGAAGGCAGAAGAAAATTTGAAAATGTTTTTGTAAAAGACATCTTCTAAAAGCTGCAAGGTTGTTATACAAGTCCTGTTCATTCGGATAAACAAAATTTATTCTGGACTAGCTCCCTCCACCAGTAGTGCCTTCCTGATGTGAATTACAATGCCAGCAACACTAAAAATGATTGACACTAATGCTGAATTATAGAAGATTATTGCTGAGTTATGCTGAGAAGAAGTGGCAGTGTTTCCATGTAGTGGTAGCAGGAAACGCAATGTATGACTGAAACCTATTTGATAGATCAGTTTGTAAAAACAATCACCTTTTTCATTGATGATTACCAGTCCTTAAAATAGAACTGTAGTGAATTTAGCTGGTCCTGTATGAATGTGGGGTTTTGCTATATATCAATATTCTCATTAAAGAATTTGTTTTTCTTTCAGCTTTATTTAGTGTCTCAGATAAAACCGGTCTGGTGGAATTTGCAAAATGTCTGACTTCTTTGGGTTTGACTTTGGTTGCCTCAGGAGGAACAGCAAAAGTTCTTCGGGATGCAGGTTTGAATGTCAGGTAAAATAAAAGATTGGACTTGATTAGATCTTACTGTGTTATCTTTAGGCTTGGCCTGACAACTAGGGTGACAAGGCCTCACAAATAGAGCTTTCTGACATCAGTTCTGGAAAATGTTATTCTATACCTCAGAATTCTGTTGTGTTAAAATTTGCAAGATGTTCTGATAAAATTGCTCATAATGCTTCCATTGTTAATTGTTTAATTTTCATCCAGTGGAATATTTACTTTGAAAGGTAATGAAGTCCTAATAGTGGTAGGTTCCCAGCTGTGCAAGGCTTGGATGAAGCAGATTATCTAGACCAGTGGTATCCAAAGTGGGCGGTACTGTCCCCTGGGGGGCAATGGGATGACTTAGGGGATCGCTAAGAGGCAAGGGGGGTGGCAGAGAAGTGCTGGAGGTGGGCTCGCTTGGCGTCGGCCATTCCTCTTCCGGGTTCACAACCTGAAGCTCAGATCATCAGACTAGCTGGCCAGTGTGCATGCGTGCACCAGAAACTGAAAGTTTGTTTCCTGCCGCACGCATGCCCACTGGGCAGTTCCTCTTACCACACGTGCGAGGCTGAACTGTTGGATGCTTTCTTATTGCTCTCCTTGCTTGCTATCGGTCACTGCTTGCCCGAACCACCTGGCCCAGGCCCAGCTACTCTGCTCCTCGCCCTCCAAGCGGTACAGGTGGCAGCGCAAGAGCTGTTGAAGTTTGTGCACCACTTGCTTGGAGCTGGTGTGGAAAGGAAAAAAACTGCAGTCAAATAAGGCGGGACATGCCAGATCCCTCCAAATGGGTCTCCCTTTGGTAGCCTCTCCGCTGAACTAAGAGACCCAACAGTGATCGCCCACCCAAATGCAGCCTATTCTTCTGAGCGCCTGCTCTTTCTTGCAGCGAATGAACTGGGGGCGCGAAAAGCGCTTCTGGCTTCTCTACCTGTATACTGTTACTGGCGCTGAACCCCCCCCCCCCCAAGACCAACAAGATGCTACTCCCTGGGGCCACCGGCCACTACCTGGGTGGAGAGCCTGAAACAGAATGCAGGCAGAGGAGAAGCAGGAAAGCTTTTCAGAGGGAAGGCTACCGAAGGGGAGCCGTTTGGAGGGATCTGGGTGGGGTGTGTCTCGCCTAATTCGGCTGCTTTTTTTCCCTTTCCAAACCAGCTCCAAGCAAGTGGTGCAGGCTTTTGAAGTTTGCACACCGCAGCCCGTCCCCTTACAACGGTAAGAAAGAAGCATTTGGAGAAATCAGGAGGTTTGCCGCAGACCCTGATGTCACCAGAGGCTTTCCTGGGATGGCTAGTATGCGGCCAGCCAGGCCTGCCGCCCCCCTGCTGAGGATCCAGGTGGGCTGCCATGTGTGTGGGGGGGAGCTGTTGTTGCCATTGTTGCTGCTGCCGCCGTCATTGCCGCCACTGTCGTTATGTCAGGAAAGCCAGGGCCAGTATCAGAGTTGGAAAGGACCTTGGAGGTCAGCTAGCAACCCCCTTCTCATGCAGGAAGACTATACTAGGGATTCGAGCCACCTTTTAATTCTAGACACCTGCAGCCCATTCCTGCCTCCTCAGGTGTTGGAGTGTGTGCTTTTCAAGGAGTCAGAAAGGGGGCTGAGAGCAGAGTCATTCTGACAGTGTCTTAAAATTGCTTACAAGAGCAATTTTTCCCTAACAATAATGGTTTGTATACTGTGGAATAAAACATATGCTTGGAAAAAGTACTTGCAAAACTTGGACAGAAGGAAAAGAAAGGCAGGACTGGACTCATTATCCCCACCCAAAACCCCCCTCCCCAATTCCCCCTCCTGACTTCCCAGAGCAAAAACAGAATATAACATTTAACCAATATAGACTAAAATGTGCTAACTATTATGAAATTCAAGACTCTCTCACACTTGCTAACTCCTCTTTTAAAAATTAAACATCAACCTTCCTTTTCTAAATTCTCATATCACATTTCAAATTTATAAAAAAGTTATGTTAAACATTTTAATCCCTTAGCAAAATATTGTTCAAAATATATATTTAAAAAATCCCAAAATGTGACCAGTCTGTCTTTCTTTCTATATTCTTTACCTTTAAACTTCTTTTTTTTATTAAAAAGTTTTACAAATTACAAAAATGATTTTCCCCCCCTCCCCCCTCCCTTCCCTCCTCCCTCCCTCCCCCTCTTCCCCCCCATCCCTCCCTTCCCAACCCTCCCCCTCCCCCCCGACTTCCCAGGATTAGCTCAGGGTATTACAGGTACAAACACAAAATTAGAATTAACTAACAATATAATAACACATTATTAACCTTGATCTTTAACTCCTGATAATAAAATAAAAATATTCAAGTTAATATAACAATTTCTACAAATTATTTCATTCGTAAGCTAATTTAAATTTCTTATTACAATATTTGTTCTGAATATAATCTATCCATCTTTTCCACTCCTTTATATATCTTTCATTTGAATAGTCGTTGAGATATGCGGAGATCTTTGCCATTTCTGCCAAATGCACTACTTTTAATGTCCATTCTTGAATTGTAGGTACATCTTGTTTCTTCCAGTATTGTGCCACCAGTAGTCTTGCCGCTGTTATTAAATTTAGAATCAACTTTATTTCTATTCCTGTACAATCTGTTATAATACCTAACAAAAAAAAAACTGTGGCGTAAATTTAATCTTTTTCTTTAATATATTTTGAATTATCCACCAAATTTTTATCCAGAATGCCTTAATTTTATTACAAGTCCACCATATATGATAGTAAGTGGCATCCAGACTTCCACATCTCCAACATTTGGGCTGAATATTCGGATACATACAAGCTAATTTTTTGGGATCTAAATGCCATCTATAAAACATTTTATAAAAATTTTCTCTCAAATTTTGAGCCTATGTAAATTTTACATTTCTAACCCATATAATTTCTCATGTGTCCAACGTTATTGTTTCCCCTATATTTTGTGCCCACTTTATCATACAACCCTTAACTAATTCTGTCTCAGAATCTATTTCCAATAATGCATTATATAACCTTTTTATATGCATTTGGCTCTGATCTCTTATCTGCTTAATCAAATTCTCTTCATGTTGCAAAATACCCTCCTTTTGGTCCTCTTTCCATCTGGCCTGTAGCTGGCCATATTGAAACCAGGTTTTAATTATTCCTTGTTCTTTTAATTGTTGAATAGTTTTTAATTGATACCTATATCCTTCCTTGTCCAAAAGTTGCTCATAGGAAATCCCATCTTGCTTTTGTTCTATATTTATATTTTCAATTGTATGTCTAGGTATCGCCCAAATCGGAATTTTATCATTTAATTTATAACTATACTTTTTCCATACCCGTAACAAAGAACTTCTCAATATATGGCTTTTAAAAGTATTATCTACCTTTTTGTCATACAATAAATATGCATGCCAGCCAAAAACCAGACCATACCCTTCCAAATTCAATATCCTGTCCTCTGTTAAATTAATCCAATCACTAATTAGTGATAGTACAGCTGCCTCATAGTATAGCCCTAAATTGGGCATTTTAAGTCCTCCTCTTTCTCGAGAATCCTGCATTATTCTCTGTTTGACTTGAGGTTTTTTCCCTGCCCAAACAAAAGTATTTATACCTTTTTGCCATTCTTTAATTAATTTATCAGTTTTAAGTATTGGTATTGTTTGAAAAAGAAACAAAAACCTCGGTAAAAGATTCATTTTTATGGCAGCTATCCTTCCTAGCAGTGACAACTGTAACTTTCTCCAATTCTGAATCTCCAATTGCATCTTTTGCCACAATAATTCATAATTGTGATGGTATAATTTTGAATTACTTGCCAGGATATTTATACCTAAATACTTGACCTTTTTAGCTATTTCAAATCCTGTTTGATTTTCCATTTCTTGTTTTTGTGTAACAGTCATATTTTTAGCTATTATCTTCGTTTTGGCTGCATTTATTTTAAAGCCAGATATTAATCCATACTCTTTAATTATATCCATTAATATTTTAACAGATTGTGATGGTTGAATTAAGGTAACAACCAGGTCATCTGCGAATGCACGTAATTTATATTCTTGTTGCCTAATCTGTATTCCCTTTATTGCTTCTGAGTCTCGTATATTATTCAGCAATATTTCCAGTGACAAAATAAATAATAATGGAGACAAAGGACATCCTTGCCGAGTACCTTTTTCTATTGAAAAATTTTCCGTTACGCCTCCATTAACTATTATTTGCGCTGTTTGTTTCTCGTATATTGCCGTTATTGATTGTATAAATGTATCTCCAAACTGCATTCTTTCAATTAATTTTAGTAAAAACTGCCAATTAAGCCGATCAAACGCTTTTTCGGCATCTAAAAATATTATACCCGCAGGGACCTGGTTGTTCCTTTCTAAATATTCCAAAACATTAACAATATGTCTCACATTAGTTTTCATTTGTCTGCCACTTATAAAACCTGTTTGGTCATGATGTATCACTTGCTGCATTACCTTCATTAATCTGTTTGCCAATACCTTAGCAAAAATCTTATAATCAATATTTAACAATGAAATAGGCCTGTAATTTTTTGGTTCTGTATGATCCTGACCTTCCTTTGGTATTAAAGATATAAAGGCTGCTTTCCAAGAGGGAGGAACCTTTCCTCCCTGCTGTATTGTATTAAATAATTCTTTCATTGGTTCAGCCATCTCTTCACACAAATTTTTGTAATAAACCGCCGTCAGGCCATCAGTTCCCGGGGCCTTCCCCAACTTTAAATCTTTAATTGCAGACATAATTTCCTCTAGTGTAATTAATTGAGTCAACATATCGCTTTGATCTTGTGAAACTGGCTTAATATTCTGTTTCTCAAGGAATCTATCTATATCTATATCCTGAATCCTATCTACTTTATATAATTCTGAATAATATTCTATAAACGACTTTTTAATTAATTCTTGCTGAAAGACCTCTTTTCCTTTATGTTTAATTTTTTCAATTGTTCTTTGATTTTGTCTCTTCCTAAGCATATAAGCCATCCATCTTCCAGGTTTATTAGCATTACAAAATGTATTATATTTAGCATACTGTAGATTAGTTGCAGTTTGGTCTGCTATCAATATTTTAAATTGTCCTTTCAGTAAGTTAATAACCTCCTTAACTTTATTATCCCTTGGGTTTTTTATCAAAAGTTGTTCATTTTCCTTAATTTGATCCTCCAACACCCTCCTTTTTCCCCCTTGCTTTTTTCTAAATTTATTGTTCATGTAAATTAGAACACCCCGCATATAAGCCTTACTTGCATCCCACACCACTTCCATTGGGGTACCCTTTTCCATATTCATAATAAAATATTCTTTCAAAAACTTCTTACATTCCTTAATATTTTCTCCATATCTAAATAAGTTTTCATTTACTCTCCAGGACCTCTTTGGTCCCTTGCTATAGTCTATTTCTACCCATACAGGGCTATGGTCTGTTAGCGTCCTTGGAAAAATCTTGGTTGTCTTCACCCTAGGGAAAAGATCATTAGATATTAAGATAAAATCTATCCTTGAAAAGGATTGATGTCTATCTGAGAAGAAAGTAAAATCTTTTATCTGTTGGATTTCTATCTCTCCAAATGTCTTTCAACTCCCATTCCTCCATCAGATCAAAAAAAGATCTTGGCAATTTTGCTCTTGAAGCAAAACTTTGTTTCAATCCTAGCTTATTTTTTTTAATATCTAGTACTCCATTCCAGTCTCCAAGCAAAATACATGTTTTGTAATTCCAATTAGTCATTTTAGAATGTAGAAAACTGTAAAAAATCTCTTGTTGTTGATTGGGTGCATAAACTCCCACTATTAAAGTTTTTTCACCTTGAATCAAAACTTCAATTGCCAAATATCTACCTTGTACGTCTGCTTCAATTAATTTAGCAATTAAATCCTTCTTCAGGTAGATAACTATACCATTTTTTTTATCTGGTGATGCTGCAACATAATGCACACCCAATCTTGAGTTTGTTAAATATTTCTGATCTTGTATTCTAATATGAGTCTCTTGCAAACATATTATATCATTCTTAAATTGCTTGAGATAAGTATATATTTTTTTTCTTTTTGCGGAGAATTTAAACCATTGACATTCCAAGATAGGAATCTAATTCCCATGCTTAAACTTCTGAAGCCTCAGGAGCATTTGCTGGTTTTCCAGCTCTAACCGACTTTTCGGTCTGGCTCCCCCCACTGCTTCCGTTTTAGCGAGCTCTCAACTTGGTAATTGCAGTTGTTGAATTTTTAACTCCTTACGTTTTGCTGTAGCCGGTCTGCTCATTCTTTGCTCTTTAGGTAATTCTTCACTCACGTCCAGCAGGACTTGAAGAAGATCTTCTTGACTTGTTGAAGTTCCCCCCTGGGCAATAGATAGCAATTCTTCCTGCGGTTTCTTTTCAGCTGTTTGTTTTTCTTTAATTTCAGGAGATTTGGGCCTTCCAGCTTTTAAAACATTTATATAGAAATCCCTTGCTTTATCGGTTGTATTAAGCCTGTATCTTTCTCCAGAAAAATTCACCACTAAACTGGCTGGAACATCCCATCTGTATTGTAGCTGACGATTCTTCAACTCCTCCACCAGAAAAGCATATTCTCTTCTAGCTCTTAACATCTTTGGGGGAATCTCCTTCATTGTCATCACTTCTTGTCCTTCCACTTCTAACTTTTTTTTGTAGGTTGCTTGCAGCACTTCATTACGTACATGTCTTGTAGTAAAATATATTACTATATCTCTAGGTAGTTTTCTTTGCCTGGCCACCCAGGAGTTAACTCTAAAAATTTTGTCAATTTGCCACACCACCTCACGTTTTGGCATCCCCAGCACCTTTGCCACTGCTTCTCCCATCCTGTCCTTCAAATTTTCTTTTTTATCTTCTTTGACTCCTCTGATTCTCACTGCAAACTCCATTTCTCTGTATTGTACCAAAATCAAATCCATCTCAGATCTCTCTATTCTCTGCTGAGCCGTATCCAATTTGCTGCTCATAATCTCTGTAGTTTCCTTAACCTCATCAATCTTGCAATCAAGACTTTCAGCTTGAGCAGCTAACCCTTGAAATGCAAAAAGTATGTCTTCTCTAATATCCACATTGCGTGCTGCCAATTCTTCTGTAACTATTTGAATTTTAGAGTCTATCACAGCAGTGAGATCATCTGCTACAGTTTGAATCCTGTTATCCAATACAGCTGTAAGTTTATCTTCTGTAGTACTTAAAGCTCCTTTAATAACCTGCTGTATCATTTCAATTGTTAAAGTTTGTGTCTCCTGTACTTTAGGAGCATGAGCAGGTGAACTTCCAGTACTGGGTGTGCCTTTAGCTGGAACAGTTTTAACTGACGGAATTTTTGTGGCCATCTTTAGGAATTGTTTTTCCCCCCTCCTTCTTTTATTTACTTCCTTTCCTTCTTCCTGTTTCTTAAAGTTCTCCTTTTAATTATTATGCAGCCAAATAGTCCAAATCTTTACTGAAATTCCAACAAACCAATCTTGCTAAAAAACCTCCTTCTAGCAAGTCTTTAACAAAAGAAAATTTAAGAAAATCACTTGAGGCTGTGCCAGTGCTCAGATCACTTTCGCTTTCCCAGCCACTCAAGCCTCAATCGCCATCTTACTTGCTGTTAATTTGTAACTTCCGAAGGAGGCAATCCACAAGTAAAAAGAAGTTAAGTCAAATACTTGCCATTAAAGTCCTCCTGGCTGATCCCTTCTGCTTTGGTTATTAAAAAAAAAAATTAAAAGTTAAAATGTAAAAAGAGAATCCCCACAGATGTGGTCGCGGCTTGTAGCTCTGAAGAAGCAGAGACGTTTCTGGTCCGGAGCAATTGGCTGGTTTCTGGGGAACTCAAACCATTCGCCTCCACAGAAATCCTTCTGGGGGGCTTTACCCCCACCAGCCGGCTCTTGCCTTCCCCCTTTGCCCGGGGAAAGGTTTTTCAAACCTCCCAACGGCGTTGGACTGCCATTCGGGGGTTTTTACGGGACCGCGAAGCGGGCGCTCTCATTCGGGCGCCATCCAAGCTCGCGGAGCCGCCTTTAAACTTCTATACCTTAAAACTACCACAACATTCAAAAGTTATCCAACTTTAATTAAATCTTTTAAAATCATAAGGCAGTGCAGCTCGCGCAGGAGGGGTGTTGCGTGGGAGCACCGAATCGCACCGAATCGCACCCATAACCACCCGCGCGGCTGCATTCTGGACCAGCTGGGGAACCCCATGTAGAGAGTGTTGCAGTAGTCCAGACGGGATGTGACGAGGGTGTGAGCGACCATGCGCAGGGCATCCCGGTCCAGAAAGGGACGCAACTGGTGCATCAGGCGAACCTGATAAAAAGTTCCCCTGGCCACGGCCGTCATATGCTCTTCCAAGGACAGCCGTGCGTCTAGGAGAACACCCAAGTTGCGAGCCCTCTCTGAGGGGGCCAAGAGCTCGTCCCCAATAGTCAGCGATGGACCCAGCTGACTATACCGGGACGCCGGGAACCACAGCCACTCGGTCTTGGAAGGGTTGAGTTTGAGCTTGTTCCTCCCCATCCAGATCCACACGGCCTCCAGGCACTGGGCCATCATGTTAAGAGCATCATTGGGGTGGTTCGGAGTGGAGATGTACAGCTAAGTGTCGTCAGCGTACTGATGGAATCTCACTCCGAAACCATGGATGATCTCACCCAGCGGCTTCACATAAATGTTGAACAGAAGGGGCGAGAGGCCTGACCCTTGCGGCACCCCACAAACAAGGCGCCTCGAGATCAACCTCTGCCCCCCTACCAACACAAACTGCGTATGGTCGGAGAGGAAGGAGGAGAACCACTGCAACACGGTGCCCCCCACTCCCAACCCCTCCAATAGTCGCAGCATGATACCATGGTCGATGGTATCAAAAGCCGCTGAGAGATCTAATAGGACCAGGACAGAGGAGCAACCCCTATCCCAAGCCCTCCAGAGATCATCAACCAATGCAACCAATGTCGTTTCCGTGCTGTGCCCCGGTCTGAAGCCCGACTGGAACTGATCTAGATAATCAGCTTCATCCAGGTACTGGGGCAGCTGTCGCGCCACCACACTCAACAACCTTCACCACGAAGCGAAGGTTGGAGACTGGGCAATAATTCGCTAATACAGCTTGGTCCAGGGAAGACTTCTTGAGGAGAGGTCTCATCACCGCCTCTTTCAAAGAGGGGGAGGGAAGAAGCCCTCACTCAAAGAAGCTTTAATAATCCCCTGGAGCCAGTCTTGTGTAACCTCCCGGGAGGCCAGCACCAACCAGGAGGGACACAGATCCAGTAAACATGTGACAGCGCTAAGTCTACCCAGAATCCTGTCCACATCCTCGGGAGTCACAAGGTCAAACCCCTCCCAGATAATATTCTCAAAACCCCCCTCCATCACCCCATCCGAATCTACCCAATCAGAATCCAGGCTTTCCTGAATCTGAGTGACTTTGTCATGCAGGAATTGCACAAAATCCTCAGCCCTTCCCTGCAAGGGGTCTTCCCTCGCTCCCAGATGAAGGAGGGAGCGGGTCACCCTAAACAGGGCTGCTGGGCGGTTCTCTGCAGACCCGATAAGAGCGGAAAAATAATTAGATTTCGCCACTTTTATCGCCACTAGGTAGATCTTAATGTGAGACCTCACCAGTGTTTGGTCAGATTCGGAGCGACTGGCCCTCCAATCGCTCTCCAGGCATCTTTTCCGGTGCTTCATCTTTCTCAGCTCCTCGGAGAACCAAGGAGCCAGTTGAAATCGGCACTGGGTCAGAGGCCGCAAAGGCATGACACGGTCCAGAGCTCCAGCGGCAGCCCTATCCCAGGCGGCCACCAGTACTTCAGTCGCACCGTGAGCCAGAGCCTCAGGAAATGGCCCAAGCTTCATCTGGAACTTATCTGGGTACATCAGTTGCCTGGGATGGAACCACCTGGTCGGTTCTGTCTCCCTGTGGCGAGGGGTAGTGGTTCGAAAGTCCATGCGAAGGAGGGAGTGATCAGATCATGACAGGGGTTCGATGACTAGGTCCCCTATTTCCAGATTACTCTGCCACTGACCAGAGACAAAAATCAAATCCAGAGTGTGTCCCCCCCATGTGAGTAGGGCCTTGAACTAATTGGGTCAGGTCCAATTAGTCATGGAAGCCAAGAACTCCCGAGCCGCCATAGACGTTTCGCTGACAGATGGCAGGTTGAAATCCCCCATAACCATAAGCCTGGGGGTATCAACCGCCACCCCGGCTATCACATCAGGCAGCTCGGGCAGGGCCGCTGCCACGCAGCAGGGAGCCAAGTACATGATCAGAAGGCCCATCTGCACCCCACGACCCCACTTCACAAGGAGGGACTCACATCTGGCTATCTGAGGTACAGTGGTCTCCCTCGGATATAGACTTCCTTTAATAATAACCGCCACTCCCCCACCCCTACCCTGGGCCCTCGGCTGATGAAATGCCCGGAAACCTGGTGGGCACATTTCAACCAGGGGCACCTCCCCTTCCAAACCCAACCAGGTCTCCGTAATACCTGCCATATCCGCTCCCCCCTCCTGAATAAGGTCGTAAATGAGTTATTAACCACGGATCTGGCATTGCACAACATCAGGCGATGGCCCAGGCCCTGTGGGTCTCTGCTACCTGGGGAACGAGTAAAGCATTGGGGACCGGAGCGCGCAATTGCTCGAAGATAGCGAGTGCGCACTCCCATGCCATGATATGGCCCCCTGCTTCCACCATACCTGCCCCTCCCACCCACAGTACAAATCCTGCAGCTCTCCTTGGATCGAGCTCTAGCCTCCTCCCTGATGTCCAACCCTGAACCCCCAGTGCCGCTGCCCTCTGCCGGACCTGGCCTTGACCCTTGTGGGTTCTTCCCCAACCCCACTCTGGTCGTCCCAGAACCCCTTAAAATTTTAACTAACAATACATTTAAAACCCTCAATCTCCTCTTTGACGCATGCCATCTCTCGGGGTTCCAAAACCCATCATCAAGATTGTTAAGTCCTCACAGATACGACGCCGGCAAAGCTGCACTGTTGCTACCATCCCGCGATTGGCTCAGAGGCGCCAGGCTGGAGAGCGGGAAAGGCGCAGCTCAGCGATTGGATGTTCGGTTGGACAGCTCCATATTTAAGGAGCTGTCAGACAGCCGCACAGGTGTTCTGAGGCAACCGTTGTGCCAGTTACTTGTTGTGTTCAAGTTGTACCAATAAAGATTGTGTCGCCTAGCTTCGCGTCCACGCCTCGTTCTTCATATAGAGCACTGGCGACGAAGGTGGGATAGTGAGGCGACGGCTGAACGGACTGATCTCCGACCATGTCTAACTTCTTGCCAGCGTTCTCTCCGTTTGTTCCATCGTCCGACACTTGGGACGCGTATATGGAACGGTTTGAGTGTTTCCTACAGGCGAACGCCCTGACCGACCTTTCCAGCGCGCGCAAGAGAGGCTATTTCCTCAGCTCTTGCGGGAGCGAAATTTTTGGAACCGCTAGGGCTCTAGCCGCCCTGCAGCAAGTGTTCGATGTTCCGTGGGAGACATTGCTAGAGAAATTAAAGAACCATTTCTCCCCTGCCCCGTCTCGCATCGCACGTAGACATGCATTCTGGTAGCGTGCTCAAACTGAGGGTGAATCCGTGAAAGATTACGTAGCCTCCTTGCGATCTGCGGCGCTTCACTGTGAATTCCGTGACTTAGACGAGATGCTGTTGGACCAGTCGGTCTGCGGGCTCAAAGACCTTAAACTTCAACGACGCCTTTTGGCCGGTCAGAACTGACCCTCCAGGTGGCCCTGGATGAAGCCAGAGCCGCTGAAATGTCAGGCCGTTCATCTGCTGAAATCCAATGGTTCCAGGCGGCCTCGGCAACTGCTGCAAAACCCCTGACCGTCCATTACGGGGAGTCAGACCTCGGTGAGTCCTCTGACGACGATGGAGTGAGCCACCTCAAAGCTACCAGACGGAAGATGGGAACTGCCAGCAAGTTTAAAAAATCACGCAGGACGGTTGTCTCGGTTGTGGCGGCAACCATCGCAGAACCGACTGTAGATTCAAGTCAGTTGTGTGCCGCCGTTGCGACAAGAGGGGCCACCTGTCGCGTGTCTGCTGAGCACCTACCCCACAGCCTGAGTTTCCCGCCGCACCACTGATGGACCGGGGCCGTAAGGCGGCTGCCCACCGCGATGAGTGTTTTGCCGTGACCCGCTATGATGATCCGCTCGATGTCGCTGTAAGCCATGCATCTTCTTCTCCCTCTGCCAGCAAACTTTACATCACAGTAATGTTGGAAGGAGCGGCTTGCCGGATGGAGGTTGACACCGGCTCCTCCAAGTCCCTCATTGCATGGTCCACCCTCTCTAAATTACTGCCGGGGGTATCCCGCCGCCGGCTCCATCCCAAACTAAAGGACTATCAAGGGAATAATATCCCCACTTTAGGCCAGAACACCTTTCAGGTGTCCTACCAGTCCTTCTCGGGCATGTTGCCATTAATCGTAGTGAAGGACAAATTGCCGAGCCTGCTCGGCCTTGACTGGTTTGCTGCCTTGAAGTTAACCATTTCTGGCGTGCATTCCGTCTCCCCTGACATTTCGTCTCTTCTGGCCTCTGAATTCACTGATGTGTTCTCGGACCAGCTTGGCATGTACACTGGCCGCCCCATCTCATTTAATTTGGACCCTCAGGTGATGCCAGTCCACCTCAAACTGCGAAGGGTGCTGCTCGCATTACGGCCAAGGGTAGATAAGGAGCTAGATAAACTCATAGCCCAAGGCGTCCTCGTTCCCGTAGACCACTCGAATTGGGAGACCCCCATAGTCATTCCCCTGAAGCAGGATGGGTCTATCAGGATTTGTGCCGATTATAAATGTTCCATAAATAAGGCGTTGCAGGCCAACCCCTACCCGGTACCGGTAGTGCAGCACCTGCTGCACTTGCTGGGCCATGGCCGGGTGTTCGCCAAGCTCGATCTGGCTCAGGCTTATCAACAGCTTCCTGTTGATGAGCCTACGGCCATGGCCCAAACCATAGTCACACACCGGGGTGCGTTTAAATGCACCCGGCTCCAGTTCGGAGTGAGCACCGCCCCGGGAATATTCCAGAGCATCATGGAACGTTTGCTTCAGGGCATTCCCGGGGTGGTACCCTACTTCGATGACGTGCTGGTCTCCGCCAGAGACCAGCTGGACCTTCTCGTCAAACTACGGGCCGTGCTGGCCCATTTGCGTGGCGCTGGGCTCCGCCTCAAACGCTCCAAGTGCGTTATAGGGGTTCCCCGGGTGGAGTTCCTTGGCTTCCTCATTGACACACACGGAATCCACCCCACCCCTTCCAAGATATCTGCCATTAAACATGCCCCCACCCCCACTTGCAAGGCGGAGCTGCAAGCCTTCTTAGGCCTCCTTAACTTTTACTCTGTTTTTCTGCCGCATAAGGCTTCCCTAGCGGAGCCCTTGCATCACCTCCTTGATTCCAAGGCCCCCTGGCACTGGAGTCGCGCCGCCGCCGCATCATTCCAAGCTGTCAAAGACGCTCTGACGTCACAGGCTGTGCTTGTCCAATACGACGCCAGCCTTCCCGTGTCCTTGACTTGCGACGCCTCCCCATACGGCATTGGCGCCGTTTTAAGCCATGTCTTCCCGTCAGGCATCGAAGCTCCGCTGGCATTCTACTCTAGGACCTTGTCTGCCCCAGAGCGCAACTATAGCCAGTTAGATCACGAGGCCCTGGCGTTGGTCGCCGGGGTCAAGCAATTCCATGATTACCTATATGGCCGACCCTTTACAATTGTCACGGATCATAAGCCTTTGTTAGGCCTCCTAGCCGGGGACAGGCAAACCCTCATCATCCTGTCACCCCGTATGTCGCGCTGGGCTGAGTTCCTGGCCGCATATTCTTACCATCTAGTCTACCGGCCGGGCACGGCTATCGGGCACGCCGATGCCCTCAGCTGCTGTCCGGTTCCGGCTTCCGCAGCCGACCCTGCTCCCTCAGCCTCCGTCCTCCTCATTGAGGACCTCGAGCTACCGCTGACCGCAGCAGACATCCGTGCAGCGTCAGCTTCAGACCCTACCATCTCCCAAGTTCTGGATTGGGTCCGCCGGGGGTGGCCCAAGGGCCCAGTCCAGACCGCCTTGGTGCCCTACTTACGCAGACAGCATGAGCTGTCTACATTGCAGGGCTGCCTGCTTTGGAGCAATAGGGTTGTAATTCCCCCGGGGTTGCACCACTCTATTCTAGCCCACCTCCACGACTCTCATCCGGGCATCGTCCGCATGAAGGGTTTGGGCCGCAGCTATGTGTGGTGGCCCGCCATGGACAGCGAGATAGAACAATGGGTGGCCGCTTGTCCCCAGTGCCAACTGTCCAGGTCAGCCCCTCTGGCAGCCCCCACTAGGGAATGGGAAGTCCCCAAGGCCCCTTGGGCACGACTCCATATGGACTTCGCGGGGCCATTCCAGGGACACACATTCTTGGTCGTCGTAGATGCCTACTCCAAATGGGTGGAGTTGGCCCTCATGCACTCTACGACGACCGAGGCCGTCATCCAAGTCCTCGGGCGGCTGTTCACGACGCACGGCCTGCCTGACACCATAGTGACGGACAACGGGCCTCAATTCACATCGGTGTCCTTCCAGCGGTTTGTGACCAGACTGGGCATTCACCACACCACCACGGCCCCGTTCCGCCCGGCCGCTAACGGCCGGGCGGAAAGGGCCGTGAGATCCGCTAAGGAGGCCTTAAGCCGGCTGGGTCTGACAAATTGGCACCAAACAATTAATCAATACCTCCTTGCCCAACACTCCACCCCCTGCCCAGTCACCAAGGCCAGCCCAGCTGAAATGCTCATGGGGCGGCGGCTCCGGACAGTGTTGGACCGTTTACATCCTGCATACGTGCTGGACGCCCCAAAGGGGGAGTCCCCACACTGCTGGGCTTAGAGATTTTGTTTGTTTTACAGATGCCCTTACAACCAATAAAAAATAAATTGACTAAAATAAACCAATAAACCAGGACATAGTACTTGGTTATGACATGTAATGTTTGTATTTCCTGTCTGAAAACAGTTCAGCATATATTTGCAGCAAATCCAAGCTCACAGTAGTGTTTGTACAAAAAGTCCAAAAAATGGAAGCCATGAGTAGCCATAGTTAAACTGATGTGATCAAGTTAAAGAACGGAGATCCTCTGTTAAGAAGAAAATCAAAGGATGCAAAAACAATGGATGAGAGAGAACCAGAAGGAAGTGGTAGAAAAGATACTTTGTACCACTGGAATTCAGAAATTGCTTGTAGAGGTTTGGAAAAGACGTGGATTCTGAATTTTCAGGGGCAGAAAAGGGATTCTGTTGAACAAGAGGTAGGATGATTGACCCCTGAAAAATAAAGAGAAGCAGCTGCATCTAGCAAGAGGACAGAAAGACTTAGTTGTTGGCAGTCTACTACTAGGGAAACAGAAAGAAGTTGTTGGCTACTGCGTATGTTTATGAACTAGGGATCCAGAAGACGAATCTGACAGGAATTTTCAGTATTTTTCAAATCCCATGACAGTTACAGTATACTGTACTTTCCTGTGATCCTATGCAAAGACAAATTATACTTCTGTGAGCAACTACAACCCAATCACCTTGGATTATGAAGATAGAGGAAATAAATTCAAGATCCTGCGAGCTCAAAAAGTCTACTTCAATCCTTTTCCCAGTCTTGAAAAGGATGGGGAAGGAATATAAGAACTCAAGGAATTATTGGGGTTGCAGGAAATACTTGATTTCTGTGTCAAAAGTCTGGATGATGATAGACTGTTGGCATGAGATGGGTTGAAATTTACAGGGACTACAAAAATGTGGAACTGAAATATGTTTGCTTAAAAGGTTAAAATTGAAACTTTAGGGGTTTGAAGATGAAAAATGTGAATGGAGGTTAAATATCCCAAACAAAATGTCAAGCATCAATATGGTGAAGAATTTTCATGCAATTTGTGTATCTCCACTAATACTCAGTATGTGAAAGAAGATGAGCTTGAGTTCTTAACATAGGAAGGTAAATATAATTTAACATATTGGATGATATATTAATGATTATCCATTAATATAGAATGGATGAACCTGTGGTTAGAATAAAGTAGTTGAAATATGTTATGATCAAAGACCAAAACAAACATTTCAGAAAACATCAAATTATTACTATAGAGATAACCAAAAATTACAGTCAAATGCTTACATTAAAAATGTAATAAAAGGACATAAAACATTTTCTCTCTTTTATTGCCACAGTTGTTAAGTAAATCACTACAGTTACCATATTTTTCGGAGTATAAAATGCACCTTTCCCCCCCAAAAAAGACGGTGAAAATCTGGGTATGTCTTATACTCCGAATGTAGCCTCACCCAGCTTCTCAAACTGAGGTTTCAGAGCTGAAAAAAGCATCAGAAAAGAAACTTCAGAAAAGAAGCCCCCAAACAGAGCTTCAGAGGCTTTTTTTTCTGAAGCTCTGTTTCAGAGGCTTTCAGAGGCAGAAAAAAAAGCAAAAAAAAAAAAAAAGCAAGGCACAACCAAGGAACCTGTTGCTAAAATTCACCTCTGGGAACAGCTGGGGGTATTCTGGGAGGCCGATCCACTTGCCAATCAGCTTTTTTTAAATTTTCCTCCCCAAAAACTAAGTTGCGTTTTATACTCTGGTGTGTCTTATACTCCGAAAAATACAGTAGATTAGCAATATGGTTGTTAAGTGAATGGCTTCCCCATTAAGTCTGCTTGTCAGAAGGTTGCAAAAGGTGATCACATGACTCTGGGACACTGCAACCAACATAAATGCATGCCAGTTGCCAAGTGTCAGAATTTTGATCGCATGACCCTGGAATGCTGCAGTGGTCGTACTGTGAAACAGTCATAAGTCTCTTTTTTCAGCACCATTGTAACTTTGAACAGTTACTAAATAAATGGTTGTAAGTTCAGGACTACCTGTATATAAATTAGGTAAATTGATGCAGATAACAGTATCTATTACATATGCTAAAAATTACATCAGTGACATAAAGAGATACCCTTTCTCTCCAAAGTGGTCGATTAAATCAACATTTTATTGTAAAACAACATTTTATTGTTTATTGTAATGAGCTGTAGTCCTCAGTTCATTTAGTGGCCATTCCAAGTTACAGTGGCACTGAAAAATGTGATTTATGACCATTTTTCACAGTTATGACTGTTGTAGCATCCTCATGTTTATGTGATCAAAATTCAGATACTTGGCAACAGATTCATATTTATGACTATTGCTATGTCCCAAGGTCACCTTTTGCGACCTCACAAGCAAAGTCAATGGGGGAGCCAAGTTCATTTAACAACCAGGTTACTAACTTATCAACTGCAGTGATTCACTTAACAACTGTGGCAGGAAAAGTGGTAAAATGGAGCAAAACTCACTTAACAAATGTTTCACTTAACAACAGAAATTTTGGGCTCAATTGTGATCATACGTTGAGGACTACCTGTATTAAATATTACTCTAAGAGTAAGCATTGTATGTCTCCCATGAGTACTTGTTTCCTTCAAAGTTGGGGTTTGCTACACAATTCAAGGCTTTAATTCTGTGCCCTAGTAATATTATGTAATGTATATACCAGTTTAAAAAGTGGCAAATATATCAGAAAAGAAAAAAAAAGGAAAATTACAATGTTTTGGAAAGTGCAAAAGAAGTGTAGGTATCAATAATGGCATCCACTTTGGGATATATGTGAGGAGCAACTTTAGTTATTCAAGATCAGACATTGTACCATTAATTATTTCTTAAAAGGTACGTATTTCTATATCCAAGCCAATTTCTATAAGACTGGACTTCACTACTTGCATTCAAATTCTTACCCATTTAATTATAAGGCTAGCTTAGAATAAATAGGAGCTCTGGTGGCTCAGTAGACTAAGGCAGTAATTAATATCCACTTACATCTGCTGCCTGCAATTACTGCAAGTTCAAATCCCACCAGGCTCAAGGTTGACTCGGCCTTCCATCCTTTCTAAGGTAGGTAAAATGAGGACCCAGATTATGGGGGCAATAAGCTGACTTTGTATAAATATACAAAAGTATGAAGGCTATTGCTTAACACATTGTAAGCCGCCCTGAGTCTCCGGAGAAGGGCGGCATATAAATCAATTTTTTAAAAAAAAAATTAAAAAAAATTAATTCTCTCTTAACTTTTGTCTTTTACTTGAAAAGCCAAATAGGAATTCCTCACTGCATCTAGCTGGTGTCATGGCCACAAGGCAGGGTGGAGCTTCTCCACGTGCCCCACACAGGCTTACCTCAGGGCCCCCGCACATGGCCGGTTCTGCCTTATGAGCCTCCCGTGAGCCAGGCAGCCACACAGCAAATATAGATTACCTGTCTACCCCCTGCTTCTGCCTCCATGCTCTGACTTCTCTCTGCCAAAGAGCCAGCAGGCTGTGGCTGCTACTGATCATGGTTGGCCTCCGCATGTCCGCCACCTCTTGTGCTGGCCATGCCATCCCCCCAGACTTATTTTTGGGGTAGGATTTATATTAGTCCCCCACCCCCAAATACTGTATGTTAGTGTTATATCATTTGTATATCTGTGATTGAATGACCTCTGTAAATTCCTAGACACTGCCATCTTGTAAACATGGTGCTTCCCGGCAAGCCCTTGCGCCTTTGCTTCCTCGGTCAGAGCCTGATTCCGGAAGTGGCCTGGGGAAGCGCACAGCTTGGGACTCAGTTGGCAAAGCGGGTGCTGCGCAGGGGGCATACGGCAAGGCACTGCCATCCAAAAACACTGTTGCTGCGATTTCCACTGCCAGGAACTGCCTGAAAATGCAATACTCTTTTTTTGCCTCCACAAGCTCGACTTTTGGAATCGGGGAGGAAAGAGTTTTTGGGTGGTAGCACTGGCCAGAACCATCCGCCGCCTGTAATGCGATGCTCTTTTTTCTTCTTTGCACACCCTGATTTTGGAATCTGGGAGGAAAAAGAGCATCGCGTTTTCAGGTGCTGCACAGGAGGTGTAAGGCAAGGCACTGCCACCCAAAAACACTGTTGCCGCAATCTCTGCTGCCAGGAACCGCCTGAAAACGCGATGCTCTTTTTTTTTGCCTCTGCCTGTTTTTGGAATTGGGGAGGAAAGTATTTTCGGGTGGCAGCGCCTTGCCTTACGCTCTCTGTGCTGCCGCCTAAAAACACTTTCCTCCCCAATTCCAAAAACAGGGCATGCGGAGGCCAAAAAAAGCATTGCGTTTCAGGCAGCGAGCGGTTCCAGCCAGCAATGCCGCCCGAAAACACTTTCCTCCCCAATTCCAAAATCGGGGCATGTAGAGGCAAAAAAAGAGCATTGCATTTTTGGGTGGTTCCAGGCAGCAGAGATCACAGCAACAGTGTTTTTGGGTGGCAGCGCCTTGCCTTGCGCCTCCTGCGCAGTGACCACTTCGCCAACCGAGGCAGCAAAGGCGCAGGGGGCTTGCCAGGAAGCCTGGCTCTGTGTTTATGAAATGGCAGTGTCCAGAAGGACTGAAGTACTGCATCTCTATTGGGCTGTGCTGCGAGAAAGCCAGATTTTCAATGCCTACGGCTATAGGTAGAAAGACAGGGGCATCTTGGGAGTGGAGCCTTCGGTGCTAAGTCTCTCTTCTGCTCCCATGAAAATCATACCCCACCCCACCCACTCCAGTTAAATGTGTGTAGGGTGATAGGGTTTGTTTTAAATGGATAAAAAGATCTGTGCTGCTTGTTATCAAAATCCGAGTGGAAGTGAGGATCCCCGCTGCCTGGAACCACCAGAAAATGTGACACGTGGAGGCCAACAACCTCCGAAGGGTAGAGGCTGGCGGATGGGCGGGACTACATTCAGTGTATAAGACGCACCCAAATTTTCACCCTCTTTTGGGGGGGCAAATGCATCTTATACTCTAAAAAATATGGTAATCTTGTAAATAAGAAAACAATCTAGAGGCAGCAATATTGGAGCATTATTGGAGCCTTGTGTTATATGAATGCTGTAGGTGCTACATAATGCTTTTGCCTCCTTCCCTTTTGGAACAGAGATGTTTCCGATCTTACTGGCTTTCCAGAAATGCTTGGAGGACGTGTGAAAACTCTTCATCCTGCAGTACATGCAGGTATGTTACTCTTTGCAAATGAATTAACCCTTTATTATGGTCCTTGAACAGATAATAATAAAAAACAGATTCTTTAACATAAAATGTAATTTGCATGGCATCTACAAAAAGATGGATTGATTGGAGTTTCAGTTAATATATAGCAACCTTCCTCAACCTGTTGCCTTTAGCATCTTATCATTTCAGTCAAAATGAGGATGATGAAGGGATTGAGGATTGAAGTCCAGGGCATTTCAAGAATAGCCAACTGGAAAAGGCTGATCTAAAACTGCTGTTATTCAGACAGCTAACTTGTGTGCCAGCTGCATCCATTCAAACTGGAAGCTGGAAACCTGTCATAAAGGATTCTTCCATATGAAAGCATTTTTCAGCACGATAGATATGCCTGACAGGAAAAGGTTACCTTGCTTCACATATCAAAGGCTGAAAGTAATCTATGGAATGACTTAAAATAGTGTGCATTGCATTGTTTCTCAGGTAACATTTTAATATACATTCTTGGTGTGTTTCAAGCAATTGGGATGGCTAGAGTTAAAAGCTACCTTGCTTTCAAGAGTAAAACCTTTACAAGAGAATGTGATGGTACTCTTTTTTTTCTTCATACACCAACTGTTTTATATTATTTTCTTAGTATAGGTCCTACTGCTATTCCCCATTGGCCATCTTTAGCAAGGACTTGAAGGGATTGGACTGTCTTACATTTTCTGAGCCTCTCTTTCTTTTCCTCACACAAAAACTAGGCATCCTGGCTCGTGATATTCCACAAGATAAAGCTGACATGGAAAAATTGGATTTCAGCCTTGTAAGGTAAAAAGAGTAGTTGGGGGTTAATAAATAATTATGAAGTCAACCTTTGATATCAATTGATGGAAGTTATCTTGCATAGAGATTAAAGGTTTTTCATTATAAAATACCTCTCTTCTCCTTTTGTGAACGTACATTTTCAGAATTGATGGGGTTTTTTGTGAAAGTACGGAGGGATTTGTAATTGTGCAAGAGATTGTCAAATCTTGACTTCTCATCATTTACTTTAAAGCATTGGCAAATATACCCTTTTGAGATTTACCTAGCTTTATTTGAATTTCAACATGTAAATCAACTTCAGACGTAAGAGGACAAAGTGTCAGGGCCAGTCTTTGATGCTGAGATTTTAGTCTGCCACTACATAACTTTTACCCCTTTCTTTAATCAAATATTGAAAGAACAAATTATACTTGGTGGATTCAGTGTTGGAGTCACAAGTATTCCAAGAAAGATATGCAAATAAAATGTTTGGTTTTATTTATTAAATGTTTATGTACCCATCTCACTAATACAGAAACTCTGGCTGGTTTTCAGTATAATGAAAAGTAAAAAAGGTAAAGAATGCAATTAAAATTAGGAGAGTTAAATAGAAAAACTAAATAACCAAGATGATGGGTAGTCTCAGGCCGGGGATTTTCTCTACCTTGTTAGATATCACAACATAGTACACCAAGCCTAGCTTTCAGGCCCTTCCAGAAGGCCCAGGAGTTTGGTTATTAATAACTCAAGGCAGTCATGGTGAAAGTAAAAGTTAGAGTATGACTTTTCTAACCTTTCAATATTTTGAAAAACGATTTTCAATATTCAAAGTCAAATTCATTTGCAGCCAAAAGGTTCAAAAGGCTTTTCAATAGGATTAATCCCCTTAATGCTGGTGGATGAATAGGATCCTATTTGGAAGTGCATTATATCTGAGAAATTATCATTTCTGAGACTATTCCCTCTATATTTATTTTCCCTAGTTCACAAACATTCTAGAAGCAGCATATAATGGAGGCAGTCTGGTATGATGTAGGATCACAGAAGTGTGCTCTTATCTTGCTTTATTGTAGTGCTTTTCCTTTAGCCATACTTGCTATAAACTATAGGAAGATCACCAGAGCACCAATGTCTTGAACTGCCATAATAATTCTTATGTAATGATTCAGGAAAGTCTAACTAGCATAAGACTCTTCATTGGCCAAAGCAGGGATAAAATAACAGTTGTATTACATTGAAACATGTTAAAAAAAATCTTGTGTTGGCAGAGTGTCATGCAAATGACACTCCATTGAATTGAATTTAAAGTTACCCCCTGCTTCTTTTTCTAGAATTGTAGTTTGCAATCTCTACCCATTTGTCAAAACTGTGGCCTCCCCAAATGTCACTATACAAGAAGCTGTTGAACAGATCGATATTGGTAAGTCAGTATGGACTATATATTGCAAACACATTGCTTTGAGTCAGTACTTTGTGGATACTATCACCTTTTAAGTGAAAGCATATCGTGTTCATATATACTTTCTTCCATTGACCTTCCCATTTTGTTTCATGATGCTCTGCTAAAGAAAGATTTGGAATTATTTAGTTGGAAGGGGCTATGTAGGCCACTGAGTCTAGCCTCTGTTCATTGATGCTCTGCTCAAATCATAGCATCCCCAATACATGGCTTCGTTAAGGTAAAATGGTTCTGCTATTGAACTACTTTTGCTGTTAGAATTGTTTTCTAGCATTTAATTGGAATCTGCCTTCTTGGAACTTAAATCCATAATTTTGCATCCTGTACTGTGGAGCAGAATTTTGGTATTACTCAAGTATTTGAAGAGCATTGTCATGTCCCTCCTTGGCCTTCCCTTCTCAAGGCTAAACATTCCTGGTTCCTCCGGTCTGTCCTCATTAGCTCTCTTAAGTCTCTTTTTCTTGATTTGATGATAGGAGATTTAAATTCATTCAGAGTTGAGATAGTCAGTGGTCATATGTCAATCCTACTATTGCACCTTCCTCTTTTCCTGGTGAAATGGATAGAAGTGAACAAAAATAAAGTACTAACTTTTCTTCATTACCTGAAGCATTTTGCCATATTCAGCTCCTTTCCTCATTAATTTCTGCCTACTTATTATTCTTGAAATTCACTTTGTTAATATCCAAGATACCTGTTTACATTCAGTTTTGATTGACATCTGAATGAAGAAGATTTCATTCAAGAACTAAGCATTACATGATACCTTTCTCCAATATTTTTCCTCCTGGTACTTTCCTAATGGTAAGAACTGAAGAGTAGCTAAACCTCTTGTGCCTTCTTCCATCTTAAGGAAGAGAAAGTTATCAGCAACTTTCCTGAAAGAAACACATTGCAGGTTTATTTATTATCAGCCTTTATTTATTTATTTATTATCAGCCTTCCATCCTTTCTAAGGTAGGTAAATTGAGGACCCAGTTTGTGGGGGCAATAAGCTCACTTTGTATAAATATACAAAAGTATGAAGGCTATTGCTTAGCGCATTGTAAGCCGCCCTGAGTCTCCGGAGAAGGGCGGCATATAAATCAAATTTTAAAAAAAAATTATTTATTTATTTTTGGATTTTAATACCGCCCTTCTCCCTGGGGACTCAGGGCGGTGTACAGCCAAGTAAAAAACACACAATATAAACATTAAGAATAAAGAGAATATCTTGATTGGCCCAAATTTAAAAAGAACACCCCAATTTAAAATCATTTAAAAGGATTTGCTTAGGCCAGCCCGGCTTGTTGGAAAAGAAACGTTTTAAGGGCACAGTGGAAGGCACGGAGGTCTTGGCTTCTCCTTATCTCTGGGGGCAACTGATTCCAGAGGGTAGGAGCCCCCACAGAGAAGGCCCTCCCCCTGGGGGTCACCAGCCTGCATTGCTTGGCTGATGGCACCCCGAGGAGGCCCTCTCTGTGGGAGCACACGGGTCGATGGGAGGTCGTCGGTGGCAGAAGGCGGTCTCGAAGATAACTAGGTCCTATGCCATGGAGCGCTTTAAAGGTGGTAACCAACACCTTGAAGCGCACCCGGAAGACCACTGGGAGCCAGTGCAGCTCGCGCAGGAGCAGTGTTATGCGGGAGCGCCATGCAGCTCCCGTAATTACCCGCGCGGCCGCATTCTGGACCAGTTGGAGCCTCCGGGTGCTCCTCAAGGGGAGCCCCATGTAGAGAGCGTTGCAGTAGTCCAGGCGAGAGGTGACAAGGACATGAGTGACTGTGCACACGGAATCCCGATCAAGAAAGGGGCGCAACTGGCGAATCAGGCGAACCTGACGAAAAGTCCCCCTCGCTACAGCCGTCAGATGTTCCTCTAAGGACAGCTGCGTATCCAGGAGCACTCCCAGATTGCGCGCCCTCTCCACGGGGGCCAAAGACTCGCCCCCGATAGTCAGCGATGGAGTCAGCTGACTATATCGGGATGCCGGGAACCACAGCCACTCAGTCTTGGAAGGGTTGAGCTTGAGCTTGTTCCTCCCCATCCAGATCCGTACAGCCTCCAGGCACTGGGACATCACTTCAAGGGCATCGTTGGGGTGGTCTGGGGTGGAGATGTACAGCTGGGTGTCATCAGCGTACTGGTGGTATCTCACCCCAAAACCACGGATGATCTCGCCCAGCGGCTTCACATAAATGTTGAACAGAAGGGGCGAGAGGACCAACCCTTGCGGCACTCCACAGATGAGAGGCCTCAAGGTCGACCTCTGCCTCACACAAACTGCGACCGGTCGGAGAGAAAGGAGGAGAACCACCATAAAACGGTGCCCCCCATCCCCAACTCTTCCAACCGGTGCAGCATGATACCATGGTCGATGGTATCAAAAGCCGCTGAGAGATCTAATAGGACCAGAACAGAGGAGCAACCCCTGTCCCGAGCCCTCCAGAGATCATCAACCAACGCGACCAATGCCATTTCCGTGCTGTGGCCAGGCCTGAAACCCGACTGGAACGGATCCAGATAGGACGTTTCCTCCAGGAATTGTGGGAACTATCGTGCGACCACACTCTCAACAACCTTCACCACAAAGCGAAGGTTGGAGACAGGACGATAGTTAGCCAATACTGCCGGGTCCAGGGCGGGCTTCTTTTTTTTTTTTATAGAAAAGTTTTCCAAACAAAATTTCCAAACATTTTCTCCCCCGCCCGCCCTCACTCCCCCCTTCCCAACCCCCCTCCCTCATCACATTTTTTTTTATTGAAAAAGTTTTAAAAGTTTTACATACATTTTCTCCCCCCTCCCCAACCACCCCCCGACTTCCCAGAGCAAGTACAAAATAAAATACAGCTTAAATTCTCTAAATTAAACTCCATTTCACACTTATTATAATCATGATCATTAAACAAATAGATAAAAGGAAAGCAAGTCTTCTTTCTCTTTATTCCATCTAATTCAACAAAATTAATATCCATTTATAATTACAGCAATTAATAAAACAATTAAGTATTACCTAATCAAACCTATCATTACTCAATTTAACTAATTGTTACTTAACAAATTATTAGGTCTATACAATTTAACAAAGTATTTTATAACTTCTTTCATTTAAAACAAAACAACAACAACAACAAAAAAGGAAACCCTCATTCAAAAAACCCCAGATTTTAAAAAAAATACTATATAAACTCTTCCGTCCTCCACTTTTAAACCATCAAGGTCCAATTATAATTAAAACACTTATAAGAAATAATAATAATAATAATTTTTAATTAATAATCAAACCTCTTGTTAATTTATCAATACATATTAACAAATCAACTAAGAACATCATTTAAGAACTTTATCAATCATTTAAATTCTTCATACTAGATTGAACCAATTGCTAATCTTCTTGTCTTCACATCTTCCAACAGCATATAAGATATCTTCATTTGCGTCTACCCACCTAAATAAAAATTGTTTCTTTATATAAAAAAAAAAGCCCCCGAGTGACTTTGTAATTATATTTGAAATGGTATCCATCAAATCCAGTCAAAAATTAGATTAATAAATTCATCAGACATATTAGGGAAACCACCAGATCAACTGCAATTGCCCTAGGTCCATAGTCCTTTTGCCTTATATTCATTACCATCAAGCAGGAGACTTCAATTTGCTATATTCAATAGAACTTCTGCGATTGCAATTAAGTCCAAATTTGTTACAGTCCTTAATAAAATAATCCAAATCATTCAAGTCAGGGCATATTTCACAGCCCAACACACCAGCATTGCTGTGATCTGTTTATTCTTCTCAAATATTCCAATACAGCTGTAGGTTGCCTCCTCATCGTCGCTCATCGCTTAGTTAACTGGCATTAAACTGCTGTCTGTTTTTTTTTCTTTTTCCAAAAAATTCAAAATCTTTAAACAGTTAAACAATACTTTTTAAGGACCATCATCTCATCAAGCAGGGTTATTTTCCATTTTTCCAGTCTTTCTTCTTTTCCTTTTTACGAACTTTCTTCTTAACTTTGATCCCTCTGCCTTTTTTAACTCCAGTAAAATTTTGCGGTTTTTGGGATTGCATATTATAAAATTTTTGCAGAAATGTAGCTTCTTCTGGAAACAACTCTTTAAATGCAGATTGAGTTTTATAAAAAAAAATTCGTGGAACCAAAATTTCATCAGCTTCCAACACTTCTTGCTCCTTATTCTGCACAGCATTCATCTTTCTCTCCTCAGTAAAAACTGCTATGATCTGTTGTTGTTTTTTTACATCTCCCAACTCTTCATTCAATCCCCCACTGCTAGATTGCAACTCAGTATTTCCATGTATTTCATTGTTTCCAGCTTGAGAAGCTTGAAATATAGTATCAATTCTTTTCAATAAAGCAGAGGTAATTGAACTCAAAGCTTCCTCAAAATCAGACCATTGAGGGTTAATTAACCCTCCTTTGCTTTCAAAAAGACCAGCCATCTTGCCCCCCTTCTTCCTTCCTTTCCAGAAGGACAGGGGGAAAAAAGGAAGAAAAAAGAAAAAAAGAGTTTCAAGAAGAAAAAAAAAGGATCCTTTACAATTTGTAATTTGTATTGCTGCTTCAATTATTATTATTACATCCTTTCTTGTTACATCCACTTTTCAAAAAGGAGTTTTACGTTTCAAACAGGGGCTTGTCAATAATTACTTTTAGCTTTCACTTCTTCACGCCCCGTTAAAACTCAGACGCCATCTTGCTTTCACTTTCAGCTTAGGAAGAATCTTTTAAAGAAAGTAAATCTTTGGAGTTAAAAGAAAAAAAAATACTTGCTGTTTCATTCATACTGCTTGTGCTCCGCCAGCTTGATTCAAAGAGTATCTGTTTAAAGTTGGTGCTGGGATGGTAACGACATCTAGCTCTGCAAAGCAGAGGCATCCAGGGTCCAGAGTACTGACAGGCTTAACGGGGAGTTCTCATCTTCGAGCGCCAGATTATGGGTAAAATCTAGCACTCTCAGGGAGCTCTACCCCACCCGTCTACTCACTTTCCCCCCTTTCCTACTCACCTTTCCGCCCTCTCTAATCCTTCCTCCTCTCCAGTTATTTCCCTTTTAGATACGAACTAAAGTTTTCAAACCGCAAGACAGCCGATAGTCGCTGTTCTTGCAGTTCTACGAAGCCCTGGGCTGGCGCTTCAAAAAGAAGCGTCCAGCAATGTCGCAGTCCCACCGGAAGTCCCTCATCACATTTTTAATAAACAGATTTACATTCATTTTTACTTTTCCCTTTTTTCAGTTTTTCGGTTTTTTCGGGGCTGCTCTTTTACCCCTTCCTTTTATTCCAACCTTTCTTCCACTACTCTCCCTCCCCTTCCTACCTCCCTGCTTCCCTCCTCCTCTCTTTTCCTACTTCCCATTCTCCACCCCCTCTCCTCTCCTCTTTCCGCCTTCTAACCTTCTCCACCACTCCTCTTTCCCCTCCCTCTTCCTGCTCTCCTTTTCCTTTCCTACTCACCTTTCCGCCCTCTCTAATCCTTCCTCCTCTCCAGTTATTTCCCTTTTAGATACGAACTAAAGTGGTATTCGAGCAGCCCTGAATTCCCAATTATATATACATTTATATAGCTTCTTTTCCCCAACCCATCCAACTCCCCCCTCCCCACCCTAGACCTCCCAAAGCAGAAACAGGGTATTGCAATAACAAACATATGCTAAAATATGCTAACATACTGTAAGATTCAAAATTTCCCATAGATCCTTTAACTCCCCTTATTTTAAGTTCATCAACCTCCCTAAAAAGATTACAAACATTAAAGAAAGTAGAAAGAAAAAAACCCCTAAAAAACAAAAGAAAACAAAACAAAAACCTAAATGAATATCCTGCCCAAATTCTCTAACACATTCTTTTTCAACATCTGTAGTAAAACCATCGTTATTATTCATCCTTTTTACTTATTAAAATTACGCATTTTAAAAAGACAAAACCCTAAACTTTTTAAATCTAAGATCATTTCTATTAATATAAAATTCAACAGAAACATTCATTTTCAACATTTCTATGATAAAACTTAAATTGTTATCCATCCTTTTTTATTAAAGTTAAACATTTTAAAAACCTTAAACTGTTTATCTCGTAAAATCATCAATAGGGCTTAAACCATTTCTACCAATATAAATTGAAAACTTTCCAGAAAGTGTCCTTCAAGTTTTTATTTAATCATTATAGTACCTTCAAACATTTAAAAAGTTATCATTTTTCTGTATAAAATATCCTTGCTTTAGAATAACCTTTAAAGACTACCAGTTTAATTACCGTATATACTCATGTATAAGCTGAGTTTTTCAGCCCGTTTTTCAGGCTGAAAAACGCCCCCTCGGCTTATATGCGGGTCCCGGAAAAAATGACTTTTTCCCTGCAACCGTTTTGGCTCCCGCGGTTGCAGGGACGCTTGCTAAAGCCAAAATGGGGTGTGGGGGGTTGCAGCGCCCCTCCCCCGCGCCCCTTTTTGGCTGTAGGGGTCAGGGAGGCTTGCGCCGGCAGCGCCTTCTGCTCCTCTTTTGCCCCTCAGCGACTCCCAGCAACTGAGCAGAGACGCGGCCGGTGCCTAACGAGCGGAAGCCAAAGCGCCACCGTGGCATGTTGCTGGGAGTTGCTGGGAGCTGCTGAGGGGCAAAAGAGGAGCAGAAGGCGCTGCCGGCGAGTGAACGAGCAGCCAGCCATGCCAGGGGCGCTTTGGCCGCCCACCGCAGCTGGAGCTCACCACTCACTGAATTTGGCCTCGATCGCAGCCGCGGCTCCGGCTCCAGTGCTCAAGAGGGGTCGGTGCCGGGCGACGAAGAAGAGCAGAAGCAGCTGCTGCCGGGCAAGTGGGAGCCGAGCGACTGGGTCATGCGTGGCCCAGTGCCGTCCCTCGCCTTTTCATTCTTTGTCTCTTTCTCTCTCTGTCATTCTGATTCTCTCTTTCTCTCTCGCCCGCCTCAGCTTCCCGCTCTTTCCTTCCCCCCCTGGGCGCCTCCTCCCTTTCCTCACCCCGAATGGCCGGCGGGCGAGGCTGCCCGAAGCGTTCCTTTCCGAGGGGCTTCTCGGCACCCGCGCCTCAAATTCAGTTCAGCCGGAGGAGGGAAGCGGGGAGTTGAGGCGGGGTGGGGACCTGCGCCCCTCTCCCTCTCCCACATCAGAAAGGAACTTTCCGCTTCAGCTCCCTGCTTCCGAGAACCCCCTTGGAAAGGAACGCTTCGGGCAGCCTCGCCTGCCGGCCGTTCGGGGCAAAGAAAGGGAGGAAACGCCTGCGGGGGGAAGGAAAGAGCGGGGAGCTGAGGCGGGCAAGAGAGAAAGAGAGAATCAGAATGACAGAGAGAGAAAGAGACAAAGAATGAAAAGGCGAGGGACGGCACTGGGCCACGCATGACCCAGTCGCTCGGCTCCCACTTGCCCGGCAGCAGCTGCTTCTGCTCTTCTTCATCGCCCGGCACCGACCCCTCTTGAGCACTGGAGCCGGAGCCGCGGCTGCAACCGAGGCCAAATTCAGTGAGTGGCAAGCTCCAGCTGCGGCGGGCAGCCGGGTTGCCAAAGTGCCCCCGGCATGGCTGGCTGCTCGCTCGCTCGCTGGCAGCGCCTTCTGCTCCTCTTTTGCCCCTCAGCAGCTCCCAGCAACTCCCAGCAACATGCTGCGGTGGCGCTTTGGCTTCCACTCGTTAGGCATCGGCCACGTCTCTGCTCAGTTGCTGGGAGCCGCTGAGGGGCAAAAGAGGAGCAGAAGGCGCTGCCGGCGCAAGCCTCCCTGACCCCTACAGCCAAAAAGGGGCGCGGGGGAGGGGCGCTGCACCCCCCCACACCCCATTTTGGCTTTAGCAAGCGTCCCTGCAACCGCGGAAGCCAAAACGGTTGCAGGGAAAAAATCATTTTTTCCGGGACCCGCGTATAAGGAGCTCCAGCTGCGGCGGGTGGCCAAAGCGCCCCCGGCATGGCTGGCTGCTCGCTCGCTCGCTCGCCGGCAGCACCTTCTGCTCCTCTTTTGCCCCTCAGCAGCTCCCAGCAACTCCCAGCAACATGCCATGGCGGAGCTTTGGCTTCCGCTCGTTAGGCGGAACACCGGCCCCGACGTTGCCCGAAGCATTTCTTTCCGAGGGACGAAATTGAAGGCATGATGGCCAAGTCAAGCTGAGGAAGGAGGATCCATCACCAAGCTAAAATGGACTCTTAAAAGCCTGTTTTCGCTGTGTCCGGAACCTGCCCAGGGAGCAGGTTCCTTTAACCCCCCCAAGATGCCCAACCTGCTCTGCCTAGCCCTCTCCAGCTTCTCCTGCGGTGGCCGAGGCTCCTCCTGCCCGGTTTTGGGACTGGCAAGCTGCGTCTGCCCTTCCCTCCCTCCCGCCCGCCCGCCCACAGCTCCGAGGCTGCAAGAAGCGTTCCATTCCGAGGGGTTTATTCGCACCCATGCCTCGAATTGGAACAGTTCAGCCGGGGGAGGGAAGCGGGGAGCCTAGGCAAGGTGGGGGACCCGCGCCCCTCTCCCTCTCCCACCTCGGAAAGGAACACTTCGGCAGGCTCTGGGCCCGCCTGTGGGGGGGAAGGAAAGAGGAAGGGGCTGCGGGACGAGGGACGGCGCAGGGAGGCTTCGAGAGCAAAAGCTGCTCCCCGGACGCTTCTTCCCGCTTCTGCCACCCCCTCTTTTAAAAGCGAAAATGAGAGAGAGAGAGAGAATCAGAGAGAGAGTGAGAGAGAGCATGAGAGACAGAAACAGAGAGAATGAAAGAGAGAAAGAGAAAAAGAGAGGGAGAGAAAGAGAAAGAGAATCAGAATGACAGAGAGAGAAAGAGACAAAGAATGAAAAGGAGAGAAAGTCAGAATGAAAGAGAATGAGAGAAAGAGAAAGAGAATCAGAGAGAGAGTGAGAGAGCATGAGAGACAGAAAGAGAGAGAGAATGAAAGAGAGAAAGAGAAAATGAGAAAGAATGAGAGAGAAAGGGGGAGAGAGAAAGAATGAGAAAGAGTGGGAGTGACAAGATAGGGCAAAAATGTAAAATGTGAGGACCGTCGTAAGTTCGAGGACTGGTCACAAGTGCGAGGATCAGTCAAAAATAACTTTTTCAGCCCTCTGAGTAGTCCATATGCACAAAAGCACTACCCAGAGGGCTGAAAAAAGTGATTTCTGACAGGTCCTCGCACTTTTAACCGGTCTTCACACTTATGACCATCCTCACATTTATGCCCGTGCAGCATTCTTAACAACCGTGTCACTCATTTCACAACTGCTTCTCTTCACCATGGTGACAAGATAGGGCAAAAATGTAAAATGTGAGGACCGTCGTAAGTTTGAGGACTGGTCACAAGTGCGAGGACCAGTCAAAAATAACTTTTTCAGCCCTCTGAGTAGTCCATATGCACAAAAGGACTACCCAGAGGGCTGAAAAAAGTGATTTCTGACAGGTCCTCACACTTTTGACCGGTCTTTGCACTTATGACCATTCTCACATTTATGCCCGTGCAGCATTCTTAACAACCGTGTCACTCATTTCACAACTGCTTCTCTTCACCATGGTGACAAGATAGGGCAAAAACGTAAAATGTGACGACCGTCGTAAGTTCGAGGACTGGTCACAAGTGCGAGGACCAGTCAAAAATAACTTTTTCAGCCCTCTGAGTAGTCCATATGCACAAAAGGACTACCCAGAGGGCTGAAAAAAGTGATTTCTGACAGGTCCTCACACTTTTGACCGGTTTTCGCACTTATGACCAGTCTTTTTTTATTTTGAAATTTACCAGTAGCTGCTGCATTTCCCACCCCCGGCTTATACGCGAGTCAACAAGTTTTCCCAGTTTTGGGGGGGTAAAATTGGGGGGGTCGGCTTATATGCGGGTCGGCTTATACACGAGTATATACGGTAGGCTTTCTCTTCTTTTTCTTATATTTCTTCCAATCCCTTTTCCATAATTCTTTCAACATTACTCCTGCCCCTCCTTTCATTTTTAAAAATTTCTTAACCTTGATTTGAGGTTGATGTATCATGAAAACTCATTTTCTTTTAATAGTCTTTTTCTTTGGCTTGGGCTTAAAGCCCCCATTTCGTCCTTTCTTGCTTACAAAGTCCAACAATTTACCCCTTTGTTTGTAAAACCACAATTTTTTGCTAGTTTCTCCGCTTGTAGCGATGAGTCCAGTTCTAACTCTTCTGTAGGCTGAGTGGAAATGTCTGGCAAAACCTCTGGCTCCATTGTTCCTTCCTGCTGTTCAATCCCAACAAGCTGTTTTTCTTCCAGACTGTTCTGTTTAATTTCATCTTGTATCTCCAGTTCCTCCACAGAATCATTATTATTCCTCCAGGTAATTTTTTGAGAAGTTCTTCAAATAAAGCCAAAATGTTAGAAGTAAGAGAATCCAAAAGTTCTTGAAAAATTTCTGCACACACGCCTTGGGAATTTGCTGATTCACCAAGCAATACTCCAGCAGGTCTAGTATCAGCCATATTTCAACTTGTACTTATTCAACTATCAAGCAAAATCCATATATTAACCATACAGTCTAAGCATCTAGCTTATTTAAAGTCAATATCCAGTTCTTTTCCATTCCTCTTCCACTTTACAAGTGTTAACAAGCGCTAACAAGCACTAACAATCACTTTCACTAGTAGATTTCCTCCACTCCCTCAGGCGCCATGTTTTCCTTTGTTTCAAACGGAGTTAAAGATTTTTCCTTTTTCATTACTCTTCTCCTGCTCTGCTCAGCCAGCTCCTGAAATTTTCTTTAAAAAATTCTTAAAATTATATTACCATGAAATGCTTTAAAATTGCGTTGCTAGGGTGGTCGCGGCTTCTTGCTCTGCTTTAGCAGAGTCGTTCTGGGTCAGGAGCTGCTTGGCTGGTTTCTGGGGAGTTCTCACACTTCGCACCCCAGAGTTTTCTCTGGGGGGCTTTGGGGAACTCTACCCCCACCAGCCTGCTCTTCACTCTCCCCTTTGCCCGGGGAGAGACTTTTCAGCTTCCCGGCAGCGTTGGCCAGCTGTTCGGGAGGCTTTTACAGATCCACGGAGCGGGCGCCCATGTCAGGGCGTCCTCGAAGCTTTTGTGGCACCACCGGAAGTCCCAGGGAGGGCTTCTTGAGGAGAGGCCTCACCACCGCCTCTTTCAAGGCAGCAGGGAAGTGACCCTCACTCAACGAAGTGTTGATAATTCCCTGGAGCCAGCCTCGTGTGACCTCCCGGGAAGCCAGTACTAACCAGGAGGGACACGGGTCCAGTAAACATGTGGCCGCATTGAGTCTCCCCAAAATCCTGTCCATGTCATCCGGAGTCACAAAGTCAAACTCTTCCCAGATAACGCTCTCAAGATTATTCCTCGCCATCCTGCCCAGATCTACCCAGTCAGAGTCCAAATCCCGCCGGATCTGAGCGATTTTGTCATACAGATATCGTCCGAAATCCTCAGCCCTGCCCTCCAGGGGGTCCTCCCACACTCCCGGTTGAAGCAGGGAGCAGGTCACCCTGAACAGGGCCGCCGGACGATTCTCTGATGACGCAATAAGAGCAGAAAAGTAGTTATACTTCACCGCTTTTATCGCCACTAGGTAGGTCTTAATATGCAACCTTACCAGTGTTAGATCAGATTCGGTGAGACTGGCCCTCCAACCGCTCTCCAGGAGTCTTTTCCAGCGCTTCATCTCCCTCAGCTCCTCAGTAAACCAAGGAGCCATGAGGGATCGGCACCGGGTCAGAGGCCACAGGGGCACGACTCGATCTAAGGCCCCGCTAGCGGCCCGATCCCAGGCCGCCACCAGGTCCCCAACCGAGTCATGTGCCAGAACCTCAGGAAATGGCCCAAGCTCCATCTGGAATCTGTCAGAATCCATCAGACGCCTGGGGCGGACCCATCTTGTAGGCTCCGCCTCCCTGCGGCGGGGTGTAGCAGTTCGAAGATCTAGGCGAAGGAGTGAGTGGTCAGACCATGACAAGGGTTCCATGTCTATATCCCCTATAACAATCCCACTCAACCACTGGCCAGAGACAAAAATCAAATCCAGAGTGTGACCCCCTCTGTGGGTGGGACCATGAACTAACTGGGTCAGGTCCATGGCCGTCATGGAAGCCATGAACTCCCGAGCCATCTCAGACGTCTCACCGACGGATGGCAGATTGAAATCACCCATGACCATAAGCCTGGGTGTATCAACTGCCACCGCGGCTCTCACATCGAGTAGCTCGGGAAGGGCCGTTGCCATACGGCAGGGAGCCAGGTACGTAAGCAACAGGCTCATCTGAACCCCAAGGCCCCATCTCACATCCGGCAATCTGTGGCACAGTGGATTCCCTCGAGCCAAGATCTTCTTTAATAATAACCGCTACCCCCCCCCGTCCCTCCCCTGGGCCCTCGGCTGATGGAACGCTCTGAAACCCGGTGGGCACATCTCAACCAGGGGGACCCCTCTGGGCCCAACCAATTCTCGGTGATAGGTTGTCTTCCAAAATATGTTGCAGAAATTAAAATCATTACTACTTTGAACCTTTTTCAAATATATGCTGATAGTAAAGTATTGCAACAACAGTATGAACTCCAGTGGCGCAAAATACCTTTTGTATCTCAATTTTGGTTTTTATTTTTAATCATTTGCTTGGGTATCATAGAGAGTTGTTTTCTTCTTTCTTTGATCTGATAAATCCTCTCTCATTAGCTGAAGTGTGACCATTCCTTTGACTTTTTCAATAACTTCTTCAAGCTTGCACATGCTACAAATGTATGCCAGGTTGTTTCATGCAGGAACTGATTTGTCCTACAAGCATTGTAGGCATGATGACAGATTCCCATATCTTCACAGTTATTATTTCAGATCCCACTAGTAGAAGGATTTTGTTTGTTCTTGTTCCCCTATCAGGCTAGCCAAGTGCCTACAATTAAAGTAGAGGAAAATACCTTCAGGAATTTTGGCAAACTGCAGTTAGTACACCCCTGTTTGCTTGGTAAGTTATTGTGATATGGAGATATATTAGATAGAGAAATAAATATATACATTGATCTGATTTGGATTTAATAGCATTAAAATGTCTGTGAAGACTTTTGATTGTGGCAGATTACTTGGTATGAAATGTATTGAATCATTGTTTTCACTGGATCAGATTTTGTGAGATTGATTTGTTTTTAAAGGGGTACTTTTGAAATAGTTGTTTATGTTGACAGAATTGGGTTTGTCTGAAGTCTAAGTATTTATTTGTTTGTTTTCTGTATAATAACACAGTTTACACAGTTCCTATAATAACATGGTTCTGATATCAATCAATCAATAAGTGATATTTGTGTTCCAATAGTATTCTTTCCTCTCTGCATCTTCTTATTGATGTGTTTAGGCCTCAGTTCCACTGAGATGGTCAACTTGTGATTGGTATATGTGCATAGACTACAAGTGGAAGTTAATGTGTAAGTAACCCCCCCCCCCCAAATTATATGGTCACATTTTTTGCAAATCAGAAATTTAATGAAAGAACATTTAAGTTGACTTCATAGTATTGCACAAACATTTATTTTAGTGGGAGGCAGGAGAAAACTTTATCACATTTTTTCCTTGGTTAGAGAAAGGAGGCAGTCACAACTTTCTTTCCTTGTGCTTCAGTTTGACAGAAAGGGATTCAAACACATCTTTATAGTTCTTTGTCCTGTTTCCTCCACTCAGCCATGGATCAATCGATCCTGCCAGGTTTGTATTCTTTTTCAATCTTCTATAAAATGCTGAAGTCTTACGGACCAGGTCTCTAATGGCTTGACACAGTTCCAGTCTAGTAGCTTAGCTGTTGGCTTTCTTTCTCTTCTGTCACTCTTCCTGGGACATCTGTGATGACCATAACTGCATCTTGGTCAGGATGTTCTGGCATTGACATGGTTTACTTTTGAAATGCTGCCTGCTCTTATGTGGAGAAGACAGAATTCCTTGATCCCTGTGAATGAAAGTATAACACAGACAAAATGATTCCTCTGGAAACCATGAAACAAATATTCACGGTAAACTTTATACAAAAGTTATTAGCCTTATTTTGAAAAGACAATTCAGAAATAGTTACAGATATATTGTGTGGGTTCTACTAGTAATGCATTCTTCTGAATTATTGGGAGGCTGACTGTGATACAGGTAGTCCTAGTTTTGGGTTTAATGACTGTTCAAAATTACAACAGTCTCAAGAGAGGGTGCTTTATGGCCTGTAGACATTTCTAGTCATCTTAAAATGTCATATCAGCCACTTCACAATTACATGGCCACATTTTGGTGTTTGACAACCTGTTTCCACTTATGACTGGTTGTCAAGTGCTCCATTATCATGTAATTACCATTTTCAAGCTTCACTAGAAAATCAGTGAGGAAACTGGCAGAGAAGGTTGCAAGCCACTGCCATGTGCCAAGAGAACTACTCGGACCCCTCCATTGAGCTGCAGAAAAGGGGCTTGAATCCTGAAAATCTGAGCCCCTTTTTTGCATCACAGCAGATGCATTCTCTTCCATACACAGTGTTCAGCCCCTCTGAAGCTTTTTAGCTGTCGGGGTTCCAAGTAACACCCCCAATGAAAGAAAACTCTGAGGCCAGAAGTTCCTCAAAGTTCCATTTTATTAGAGATGTCATATTGGAACATCTGGGAAAACCCGAATCTGAAAGCTTCCAGCTTTTCCCCACCCAAAAGAAAGTCCAAGTCTCTTCTCCTGCACCCCCATGTCCATCACTTGGTCCAATCAATGCACCATCCCAACTAGAGATGCCTCCCAGTCACACCACTCCAGGTGCAGGGCTGAATGTTCTTGACTCTCAGAAAAAAGAATGTTATTATGGCTAGATATCTCCCCAACTCTATACAATCCCCCCTCCCAGTTTCCCACAGCATTAAATGTGGCAGCTCTGAAGATCCAAAGAAAAGATGGCTTCCAGGGCTGACAGGCCACCCTTGCTCAACCAATGATTGTGTCCTGCAACGAGAGGAACATAGGGAGTATTATGACATTCGCTAACCACCTCTTATCCCCCCCCCCCCCCCCGACCCCCTTTGACTTATCAGGGAATTTATCATGGAATTGCTTCACTAATCTGTCTGCTTTTACATCCTAGCTTTTAACACAAGAAGCTTCAGACAAAGGGTACCCTTTCCAATGAACTAGATACTGTAATCGACCCTTATACAATCTAGAGTCTAGGATTTTCTTAACTTCATAATGGGTCTCCCCTTGCACCACTATATGTTTAGGTGCTGGTTGGATCTATGACCTTAATCTCGACCCAATCCCTGGCTTTAGCAGATTGCAGTGAAAGACAGGATACAGTTTTCCTAGTATGCTTGGGAGGTTAAGTTGAATTGTTACTGAGTTAATTACTTTTACTATTGGGAAAGGTCCTAAAAACTGAACTGTATTTTTCGGAGTATAAGAAGCACCGGAGTATAAGACGCAGCTTAGTTTTTGGGGAGGAAAATAGTAAAAAAAATCTGCCTACTAGGTATCATCTGGCTAGCGTCCTTAGTCTGGTCAGCTTCAGCACATTAGTTAGCTGGTTTTCAGCGCGCGCGCACACTTTTTATCCCCTGCTTGGGGATAAAAGCACAGCTGATCTTTGGAGAGAGAAACAATGAGAAAAGCAGGCGAAGCCCGGAAGATTGCTTCACTCGCTAGCGCCTTGTTGGGCTGGAAAAAAGCTTCTAAAGCACAACTGAGAGGGAGCAGCAATGAGAAAAGCAGCCAAAGCTCGGAAGATCGCTTCACTCACTAGCGCCTTGTTAGGGCTGAAAAAAAGCTTCTAAAGCACAGCTGAGAGTCGGAGGGAGCAGGCAAAGCATGGAAATTGCTTCATTCACATGTCCTTCATGAGGGGGAGGGGGAGGTGTTCTCCACGCACACAGCATTAATTCCATGAAAATCCATGCAAAGTCTCATCCCCCATCTTTTTTTTCTTTAAATAGTACAGGGGCTGCCACTCTGGATTTTGTTGGCTAGATAAAACCCTGCACTAAATTGGTGTCGATGTGTTTCCTTAATTCATCCATTTCTTTTGGAGTCATGGAGCACATCTTTGGTTTAGGCTCCCGCAGCATCGCCCCATAGAGAGGGATCAAGTTGAGCAGCTCGCCAGGGCGCTGGTTCTTCGGGCCAGGCACCCTGTGGGCGCTCCACTTCGGCGGCCTTCGCTGCCTTCACCACAGCTTCAGAAGGGAAGTAGAGGGTTTCGACGTGGACCATCACACCAGTCCCAGTGATCCCCTCTGTGGTCACCATGTCTGCCTCCATCTTCCCTGAGTCTTCACACCACCCGGTGTCGGGTCAGAGTTCAGGGCTCAGGACTCCAGACAGCACCCCGGAGTGGTTTGGGAGCTGGTTGAAGTTTTAAAAAAGATTCAGGTTAATGTCAGGGTTCCAAGTAACACCCCTAACGAAAGAAGACTCGGAGGCTAGAAGTTCCTCAAAGTTCCATTTTATTAGAGATGTCATATTGGCACATCTGGGAAAACCCGAGTCTGAAAGCTTCCAGCTTTTCCCCACCCAAAAGAAAGTCCTTTCCCTGTACCCACTTGTCCATCACATGGTCCAATCAATGCACCGTCCCAACTGGAGATGCCTCCTAGTCACACCATTTCAGGTGCAGGACTGAATGTCCTTGACTCTCAGAGAAAAGAATGTTGTTATGGCTAGATACCTTCCCAACTCCATACAATCCCCCCTCCCAGTTTCCCACAGCACTAAATGTGGCAGCCCTGAAGATCCAAAGAAAAGAAGGCTTCCAGGGCTGACACTAACCTTCTTTCCAGTGAACGCCACTGTTCTAAAAGCTACAAATATTTGTAGATTTCAGAAAGATGACATTCTCTAGCTTTCTTGGGAAGACTAGAAAGCTAGGATTACTAGCCTTTAAAATGATCGTCTTTGCAAGTTTTCTAGATTTCCTAGGCTGGGAAGACTAGCAAATGTGATCATTCTCCTGATAGTTTGGAAGGTCCCTTCTCCAAATCACACATTCGTAAAAGGAGCCTTCCAAGATTGCGAGAATGGGGCTTGGCTGCAGAAAAAGCAAAGGTAAGCGGTCTTAGCATGTTGGGATGGGGAGTGGACCCAGCCCTCCCAGACATGGTAGAGCAGGCAGAGAGCCCTCTCCCTGGTGCTCAGCTTAGCAACCTGTGCAATTGCTTAATACTGCAACTGGGAAAACGGGGATTGCAGCTGTTGAGTGAAGCAGTCATGTGTCATTTCACTTAACTGCTTCCTACAATGTCTGAAATTCTGATCCTGTTGTGGACGGAAGTTGAGGACTATCTGTACTTGAGCTATAAATTGTAGGTGTGAAAGGAGGTGAGCTATAAATGCTGAACACGATGTTTTCTGTGCTTCCATTTTTACCACAGGAGGTGTTGCTTTACTGAGAGCTGCAGCAAAGAATCATGCCCGGGTGACAGTTGTTTGTGATCCTGGGGATTATACTAATATAGCAAAAGAAATGAAAAATATTTCTGATAATGATACCAGTTTGGAAATTCGGCGTCAGTTGGCTTTAAAGGTAAAGTGTACTTATAACAACCTATATAATGTGTCTGTTAAACAGAGAATTTTCATATTTTCATTACTTTTATGACAGCTGCATTTTTCTCACACTTCTTGTAGGCCTTTACTCACACTGCTCAATATGATACAGCAATTTCTGACTACTTTAGGAAAGAGTACAGCAAAGGAGTATCTCAACTTCCACTGAGATATGGCATGAATCCCCATCAAACTCCTGCTCAACTCTATACTTCAAGGCCTCAACTTCCTCTCTCAGGTAAGAGGCACTCAGAATCCACTTTGAAGGTACTCCAGCAGCATCATTAATAAATAGCAATATTGTTTAAAATATTATGTTGCTGTAGTCCTAACAGTAATTTTATCAGGTAGGTCAAACCCATTATTTTCATTTTCCTAATAGCTTAAGCTTAAAACTGCCTATGCTTCTGAGTTTAAATCTCCAGCACCAAATGAGTAAGTGCTATAGCATATTGATGGTCTGGCTAAAGTTTTGGTATGTGAAGAACAGAACAAGTGCCCAGAGGACCCCCATTTTCAAAAGGGCAGGGGAAAGAAGAATTCTAGGAGCTGAAGGCCAGTCTGACTTCAGTAACTGGGAGGATTTTAGAGCAGATCATAAAGCTCTCAGCCTGTAAGCACCTTCAAAACAATGAGATTACGAAAGCAAAGCATCTGACAGAATTCTTCATGATATTCTAATGAGCAAGTTAGTGAAATGTATGCTGGATTGTAGATGTGCACATAGCTGAGTAGAAAATTGTACTCAAGAAATGCTTATTTGTCAAGCTAATGTGAAATATCAAATGCAGAGCTACAAAGTTCAATCTTGAACGCTGTGCCTTTTGATAATTATTAACAACATGGATGAGGACATCGAGAGAAGTTTTATCAGATTTGCAGATGACCCCAAATTAATTGGGATAACTAGTGCCCTAAAAAAAATTCAAGTAATCTTGAGATGTTAGAAAAATGAGGTAAGAAAATGAAATTTAAGAGGCAAACACAGAGGTTTTCACTTAGGAAAAAGAAATCAGATGCACTGGCATAGAATACAGGATAGCTGGCCTGGTTGTATTTGTGAATAATATTTGATTGCAAATGGAATGTAAGTGAGCAGTATATTGTTATGCAAAAAAAGCAAATTAATTTTATGCTACATCAACAAAACAAATTATAAGGAGTAATCATTACTTTTTTTCCTGTGTTGGTCAGACCCACCTCAAATAATTGTTTTCAAATTTGGGTGACACAGTTAAAAAGAATTGAGGCAAAATAAAATAGACCGACCAACACTGTGCAGCTGCTCAGTATATTAGAGACCAAGAAAAGAGATTGAAGCAACTAGAAACAGTCCAGAGACGACAAGCCTGAGGTATATGATATCACTGAAAGAATATCACAAAAAAACCAAGGTCCGTTCTGTCTCATTCCATAGTGCAGGATACAGAAAAATGGATTTAAGTTTTTGCAAAGTAGGTTCTAATTGAATGTTAGCAAAAAATGTAATGTAAGAGCAATTTTACATTAGTACTAAATTACCCAGAGAGTCGGTGGGCTTCTGTTCAGTGAGTGTGTTGAAGCTATGGCTAGATAGCCATCTCTCAGGGATCTTTTGATCTGAATTCTTGCACTGATCCAAAGATCGGGCTCAGTGACCTAAGTGGGTTCCTTTCAGCTCTTTGATTAAGAGCTAAAACATATAAAGAACAATTCCAGGAATTGGGTATGTCTAATGGAAATGTCTAATGACTAGGGGTGATATAAGAGCAGTGTTCCAATATATAAGGACTGCCACAAAAAATAGGGGGTCAACCTATTCTCTAAAGTTGGGCTGTCAAACTCACGTCACGATGGTGTCACGTGACGTATCGGGACTTTTTTTCCCTTCCCTAAACAGGGCATGGCCAGTGCATGACGCATCTGGCCCACTGGCCGGGAGTTTGACAGCCCCACTCTAAAGCAACTGAAGGAAGGACAATAAGCAATGGATGCAAACTAAACAAGGAGAGAACCAATCTTGAACTAAGGAGAAATTTCCTGACAGAACAATTAAGTAATGGAATGTCTTGCCTCCAAAATTGTGGGTACTCCAACACTACAGGTTTTAAAGAAGAGATTGGACAACAATTTATCTAAAATGGTACAAGGTTTCCTATTTGAGCAGGAGTTGGACTAGAAGACCTCCAAGGTCCCTTCTTATTTTGTTATTTTGTTATTCTGTTGTGTTTCTGTTTAATAAAAATAAATAAACATTTTTCTTCTTTGATTTTATACATTAGTACATTGGGAAAAAAATTTGGAACTCTGAAATGTAAAGTTTATATATGTACTTCTAAATCTTAGTTTTACATAGAAGTATTTTAAATCAATTAAACCTCAGTCCTCATATAATCTAGAATAAATTTATCGAGGCATTTAACATTTAGCTCTTTTTTTCATACCCGTATACTTTCTTGAACTCTAAGGATATTACTGTGGTTCTATCCTTATTCTCCATTTTAGGTAGAGATAGCATCCAGGAATGGGTTAACTTTGTTTCCTCGCTGATTGGACTAAGTCTGTTTTGAGCTGTGAAGACGCTTCCTCTACTGATGATCCCCAGCTTTTGACTCAGTCCTTCAACAAGGATAGATGTTTACAAGTTTCCTCAACAGCTTTAAATTATTCCGGATTAAATCAACAAATTGGAGAAAAACAAATTGCTTGGCTGGCTCCCGATTGCTGGTAGAGCTGCCAGGCTTATTTCAGCGGCTGGAGCTTCGGCTTAGGCTGCGGCTATTCGGCGGGCTCCCAGGTAACAAGGCGATCGCAGGGAAGCACACACATGGTGGTTCCACGCGGCTACCCAGGGGCTCAGAGACCGTCGGAGCTTTGCGCTCCAGTTTGAAAGCCCTTGACACTACTCTCAATGCAGCCAAGTACGCATCTAATTCCATGGCATCATCAGTAGCTACCAGACGCCTGCTTTGGCTCTGCCAATGGAAGGCACATGCCATAAATGGAAGCTAGCCGCGGCCCCATTCCGAAGAGAAATGTTGTTTGAGGAGGTCTTGGACCCCATCGTAGTGGGGGTACCATCCCTTTCCAGGCAAGGCAAGGTTCACTCCTCACCTTATTTTTGCCGCCCCACCTTTCATTCAGCGGACTCGAGCTTGGGGTTCCAGAGAACCCAGGGACAGTATTTTCTGAGGCAGCAACAGCAACAGCAACAGGTCGGCCAGGAACAGGCAATTTCAGACCAAGCAACCATTTCGTGGCAGCGGAAGTAGGTCCTTCTGACACCCAAAGTGACTGCCAATCCAACCCTCCCATCGGGAGGCACCTGGCCCTCTTTGCAGATCGATGGATTCATGGGTGCTAAAGACGGTGAGGTTGGCCCTCTCTTGAGTTCCTCTCCATGCCTCCAAGGTTTTTCATTCGTTGCCCCATCTCAAGAGATAAATCAAAGAGGGTCCTCATGGAGACAGCAATACAGCACCTGTTGGACATTCAGGCGATCCAACAGGTTCCAGAGGACCAAAGGGGACAGGGATTCTATTCTATTCTTTTCGTAATCCCCAAGACCTTGGGGTGTGTGTGTGTGGAGGGTGACTTGAAAGGGCTGGACTGCTGCTTAAGATACAGGCGGTTCAATATGCAGTCCCTCCAATCCATCCTAGGGAGCGTTCAAGAGGGCGAATTCCTCACATCCATAGATCTGATGGAGGCATATCTACACATTCCCATCTTGTTGTCACATCGTCAGTATCTCCGATTCCATTATGCTGACCGCCACGTTCAGTACAGGGCCCTGCCTATCGGCCTGTCATTGACACCAAGGACGTTTACGAAACTATTGGCAGTGGCAGCACACCTTCGGACTCTTCCCGTGCGGATAGAGTGTTATCTGGATGACATTCTGATCCAGTTCTTCTCTGGCCGCCAGGCGAAAGAGTATCTAAGGTCATCATCCAGGTACTCCAGCACCACGGGTTCTCCATAAATTGGGACAAGAGCCACCTGTTCCCAACAAACCGTCTGCTCCATTTGGGAACCATCATACATACAGTGGGGTGCAGGGTATATCTGTCCCAGGAGAGGCAGGCCAGTCTCAGGGAGTTGATAGCTCGAGTCCAGAGAGAATGGATTGTGCCACTGGTCCTTCTATCGTAGCTTCTGGGCAAGATGGTGTCCTGTATTTCCATTGTCCCATTGGCATGACTGCACACCAGGAGCTTGCAGCAGTTTCTCCTGCTTTATCAGAGGTCTGGCAGGAGCAACTCACCGGCCAAGATTCGTGTTGTTGTCCCCCCCCCCCCCCAGGTGATCCAGTCCTTCAGGTAATGGAAGTTCCTAGCCATCACCAGGGGCTGTCGCTTCAAAGAACCCTTCCGCCTGACCGTCACAATGGACACCAGCCTCTTTGAATGGGGGCTCACCTACAGTCCTTGATGGCTCAAGGGCAGTGGACTCAGCAGGATTGGAGACACAACATAAACTGGCTGGAATTGAGGGCAGTCCATCTCGCCCTCAGGCAGTTCCGCGAGACAGTTTCCGACAAGCATATTCTGGTTTTGACAGACAACGTGGCTGCCAAGGCCCACATTAACCGCCAGGGGGACACCTGTCCAGGTCCCTGGTGCAGGTAGCCGAGCAGCTGGGCCTTTAGGCGGAGAGTCACTTTCTCTCCATCAGAGCAGAACATATTTGGAGTTGCCAACGTGCAGGTGGATTGACTCAGCAGAGCCTCCATTGACCAAAAGGAGTGGCACCTATACCCCTCTCTGTTCTGGGAGATTGCGGAACGATTTGGCCTCCTGGTCATGGACTTATTTGCCACTCCAGCCAACAGCCAGCTGCCCAAGTTTTTCGCAAGGTTTGTGACTCCAGTGGTGGAGGGGGTCGGTGGCCTCCAGGATTGCTGTATGCCTTCCCTCCTCTTCAACTTATTCCAAAGGTGATCATAAGATGTTGACAGAGAGGGCAGAAGTTCTTCTTCTAGCACTTCACTGGCCCAGAAAATCATGGTTTGCCGACCTAGTCAACCTGTTGGTAGTCCAGCCACGGAGGTTCCCTTAGAGCAAGATCTCCCTCAGCCAGGGGACCTTAATCCATCCAGACTCTCAATGGCTACATTTGACTGCCTGACGCTTGAGCAGCGCATTCTGAGAAAAGGGACAAGTTTTCTTCCAGGATCATTCAAACAATACAGGCCTCTAGGAGGCCCTCCACCAGTCACATCTACAATGCCACATGGAAGGCTTTTTGTGGCTGGTGTGACAAGGCAGGGGCAAACCCCATGGATGTATTGATAGTCCAGATCCTGGAGTTCCTCCAGGATGGGTTGGATAAAGGTCTCTCCCCCAATACCATCAGAAAACAAGTAGCGGCACTTTCCTCGGTATTGACATGCGGGAAGCTGCAGTCTCTAACGCAACAGCCTAATGTGTGCATAAGGGGTGCAACCAATTTAAAACCTCCGGTGGTGCACAGATACCCTACCTGGGACCTGGCCAAGGTCTTGCACTCTCTGACCAGGGCCCCCTTCAAGCCATTAAGATCGGCTAGTCTGCATTTTCTTATCTTTAAGGTGGCATTCCTGGTGGCCATTACATCGGCCAGACGAATCTCGGAACTAGCTGCACTCTCTATGAGGAAGGACCTTTGTATTTTCCATCCCAACAGAGTGGTTTTGCGGTTAGACCTTTCCTTCGTCCCCAAAGTGAATTCCTGGTTCCATAGGGCCCAGGAATTGGTGCTACCAAACTTCTGCCCAGAACATGTGGCACACCTAGATGTAAGGAGGGTTCTCCGCATTTATATTAAAAGGACTTCTTTTTTTCGGAGATCAGAATCATTATTTGTGTCCTTCCAGCCTTCCACACCTGGCAGGAAGGTCACGTCGACAGTAGGTCAGTGGATTTGGGCATGTATCGCCAAGGCTTACGAGGTTCAGGCTCTTCCATTACCTTCTCAGGTCACAGCTCATTCCACCAGGAGTGCAGCCATCACAATGGCGTGCGCGATGCAGATTTCAATCGAAGAGGTTTGTCGAGCAGCAACGTGGTCCTCCCCGTCCCCATTCATCAGGCTAGACACCTTCACTTCAGACGAGGCAGCCTTCGGCAGACGTGTCCTCCAGAGAGTGCATGTGGAGCCGGGACTCAGGACCAGAATGCAGCCCACCCATAGGACAGCCAGCTTTGGTATGTCCCATTCCTGGATGCTATCTCCACCTAAAATGGAGAAGGGGTGTTGGTCTTACCTGATAGGCTTCTTCTCATTGGGTGGAGATAGCATCCAGCCCTACCCTGAAGACCATCTGGTCCAGGGTCCAAAGGGATGATCCAGGGGTGAAATCTAAAATTTGTTACTACCGGTTCTGAGGGTGTGGCTTGGGAGGGGTAATGTGACTGGGTGGGCGTGGCCAACTTTTTTTTTTTACTTTTAAAAGTATTTTTTTTACAACCCTAAGAGGTTGCAGAAAAAATGCTTTTAGAAGCCTCTGACGATCAGGCAAGTCAGCTGGGATCATCAGAGGCTTTTAAAGGCATTTTTTCCCCTACAACCTCTTTGGCTGAAGCGGTTGCAGAAAAAAATGCTTTTAAAAGCCTCTGATGATCCCAGCTGAGCCGCGCGATCATCAGAGGCTTTTTTTTTACTTTTAAAATCATTTTTTCGGCTGAAGAGGTTTTAAAAAAAAACGCTTTTAAAAGTAAAAAAAACAGCCTCTGATGATTGCGCGACTCAGCTGGGCATTTGGGGGGGGGGGGGTGCAGGGATTTTTGCTACTGGTTCTTCGAACCATCTGCTGCCATCGCTACCGGATCAGGCGATCTGGTCCGAACCAGGAGCATTTCACCCCTGGGATGATCCATTGTCAAGATACGTCAAGTCTTTTGCTTTACCTTTGCCAAAAGCTGGGGACTGTTGGTAGAGGAGGCATGTCCTCACAGCTCAGAACAGACTCGGTCCAATCAGTGAAGAGACGAAGTTAACCCATTCCTGGATGCTATCTCCACCCAACGAGAAGGAGCGTATCAGGTAAGACCAATGCCCCTTCTCATCCCTACCTGTTCTGAGGTTTATTACTGAATGAATAAAGAGGCTATGGGAACATAACTAGGGAACCTTGTTCTACTTATGCTTGTAATAGCCCCAAGCCTTAACCTGAAGCAAGTTAGACATAATTCCTATCCCTCTTTAGAAAACTCTACAGGGATGAGAGTAGTTTCCTTCAGGCACCTTGTTGTGGCTCCGACCCCCGAGCCCATCGTATCCGAGGAAGAAGGCTCCAAACATGAAGGAGAGGAGCCGGCCAGGCCTCCCTCCCTCGGCCGAAGGAGAGGAGATTGGCCAGGAGCCAGGTGTCTCCGATTGGTCGGAGAGTGATGAGGTAGACAAGTTGTGGTTGGACCCACATCAGTGTCGGCCTGCTAAACGATCACAGCAGATGAGGAGGTGTGCCACGAATTAAGCTGAGTCACTGGACCACACCCCACAGGCTATATAAAGGACTGGGGTGGCCGTTTAGATTCTGTGATGGACAAAGTTAATTCTTGCAAGTTCCTTTGGTGCAAAGCCTCAGTCTGCTGAAGGATTGTGAATTGGACTGTTTTTTCCCAGCCGGTGTGTATTGCATTTGTTATCTGGTGGAGGAACACCCCCCTTCTTGTTATAGTAAAGAACTTGGCAGCCGATTCCCGTAGTGCTGTCAAGCATCTGATAACGGAACATTTGTATGTGCCAATTATTTAACCCTCGACTGTCTGTGTGGGTTTGTGCATGTGGAGGACGGGGACAGAACACACCTAGAGGATATTGTAGAGCAGGACTATCAAACTCCTGGTCCGGAGGCCAGGCCCATGCCTGGTTTAGCGAAGGGGAAAAAAGCCCCGATATGTCACATGATGCTGCTATGACGAAGTGAGTTTGACACCCCTGTTGTAAAGTGTCTCAAGGGGCAGAAACAGTTCTCCATATTTCTGCTGGCTCTTTTTTATGTTGGATACTTTTTATAAAGATTTTAAAAAATGAGCTTAATCAGTAAACTGACATAATTTAGCTAAGCAGAAAAACTATTACTAACTGCAGCCAGTAGGATAAAAATATGGAGATTATATGGAGAACCTGTTTTCTTTTTTTAATTGTATTTTTTAAAAATATTTTTTCATTTTAAATACAAATAATACAAACATACTGTAAGGATCAGCTTCTCCCCCCCCCCTTTCCAAGAAAGTACAAACTCTTGAGAACTTCGTATTTCAAAAGGAATCTTTTATTGAAAGGGATAAAAGCAAGTCAAAACTCAAAGCAGGCTCTGGGACCCCTGAGGGCATGCAGTTCAGGAAATTAGGAACTTCTGCCCACCTTCCGATGTGGATTCCAACCAATCCGCAGGTGAGAATACGAATTTCATCAGCCTCTCTGAGAAACAGATTTCTCAGGGTCATTTTACAATCTACTCGTTCCCCCCTTTTTCTGAGGTGTGAGATTTCTTCAGGGATTTCTGGCACCAGGCAATGGTTATAAATCAGTAAAGTTTATACAAATAGGATCAGGCAAGAAATTGGATACGTAGGATACATAGGAAAAAAACTAAATATAACACTCCAGATCCCCCCTTCTTCCATGAAGAATGGCAGATACCCGGATCTGACACATACCGTGTGTCTCTGAAAATAAGACATCCCCTGATAATAAGCCCAGTCGGGCTTTTGAGTGCATACGCTAAAATTAGCCCCCCCTTCTCAAAAATAAGCCTTCCCCGAAAATATTTAAATGCATGCACAGCCGGTCCCCGCCATTTCCTCTGGCTAGGGTCAGGGAGACAGAGCTGGAAATCCGGTAAGATGCAACAGGAGCTCCGTCTTTCTCCACGTGCTCTAAAATAATAAGACCTTCCTGAAAATAAGGCCAAGCGCTTATTTTGGGGTTCAGAAAAATATAAGACAGGGTATATGTACGGTAGTACATATACATCTAAATACAAAAAAGGGGGGGAATACAAATATTACAGTGCAGCCCCACCCCTGGAGACCATTTTTTTCCCTTATAATTCTTCTATTCCAATTGTGCACTTACCCCCTTGTCCTTAAATAGTTGTTTTAATCGTAATTTTTATTTTAATTTTAAAAGAAGAAAGTAAAACGTAACATCAACTAATATATAGTAAGAAAGGAGAAAAAAACCAGCAAAGAGAAAGCAAAAAGACAAGAAAAAAAAGTTGAAAGAAAAATATAAAATGGCTTCCAATACAGGTAGCGTTTGACTTACGACCACAATGGAGCCCAGAATTTGTGTTGATAAGTGAGTCATTTGTTAAGTGAATTTTGCCCAATTTTACGACCCTTCTTTCCCCAGTTGTTAAGTGAATCACTGTAGTTGATAAATTAGTAATCTGGTTGGATAAATTAAGTGAATCTGGCTTCCCCATTGACTTTGCTTGTCAGAAGATCGCAAACGGGGATCAAATGATCTTGTGACAAAGCAACAGTCATAAGTATGAATCAGTTGTCAAGCATCTGAATTTTGATCACATGATCATGGGGATGCTGGAAAGGTCATAAGTGTGAAAAAAACTGTCATAAATCACTTTTTTCAGTACCGTTGTAACTTTGAACATTCACTGAACTGACTGTTGTAAATCGACATGGCTGCTGCTTCTCTGCTGCGCGCTTTCCGGATGGGACTTATTGGAAAGTGGCAGCTGACAGCTGCTAAATTGCACAAGAGACGCTCTCCCTCCCAGCAAGAGCAGCAGTGGACAGAAGCAGCCGCTGCCCTGGAGAACAGAGATGGACCGGAGCAGGCCCTGAAAGGTTGCTTGGTCAATCTTTGCTGCATGGCAGAAGCCGTGCATGCACGGAAGCCATGTGCGCAGGCACGGAAGCTGTGCATGCATGTGCAGAAGCCATGTATGCACACGCGTGCAAGCGCATTCACATTTTTGGCGAACCGGTTGTTAAGTGGGTCGAATCCCACCACTGCATAAGAGGCTTTCAGTCAGCAATAAATGCAGATAATGTATTTTCTCTAATCAAAGAAGTTAATTTATCCATTTCAGCAAAATCTGTCAATTTCATCAATCATTTTTCCATAGTGGATAATGTGGAATCTTTCCATCTCTCCGTATACAGTACTCTCACTGCTGTGATTACATATCGAAATAATCTTCCAATATATGGCTATCTATTAATCCTAAAAAGAATAGTTCTGGCTTCAATATTAATTTTTTTAATTCTCTGTATCAAAGCATGTATTTGGATATATTTTTAAAGCTTTTTTACACTAGGAGTGATAAAATGTTCCGTCATGTTGTTCACATTTCAAAATACATTTGAAGTATCTGTCAGGGTTCCAAGTAACACCCCCAATGAAAGAAAACTCCGAGGCTTGAGTTTCCTCAAAGTTACATTTTATTAGAGATGTCATATTGGCACATCTGGGAAAACCTGAATCTGAAAGTTTCCAGGTTTTCTCCACCCAAAAGAAAGTTCAAGTCCCTGTCCAACACCCACATGTCCACAGTCAAGCACCATCCCAAATGGAGATGCTTCCCAGTTCCAGCCGTCCAGGTGCAGGGCAAGATGTCTTCGACTTTCTGAGAAAGGAATATTACTATGACTATATACCACCCTGGCTCCATACAATCCCCCTCCCAGTTTCCCACAGTAGTAAATGTGGCAGGCCTGAAAATCCAGCGAAAAAGATGGCTTCCAAGCCTGACAGGATCTTTATATATTCTAGAAAATTTATTTGGCATCATGTGCCAATGATGCATAATTTTATTAAAAAATAACTTTTAATCATATGCTTTCCCATTGATCCATCTATATATTATTACCAAAATTGGTAGCCCACTTTATTATACATTCTGTACCATCTTGTTCTTTCTCTGCTTCAAGTTTTAACAAATGTTTACATTTTAGCAAATACATGTTCATCAACAGTACACAATTGTATTTCAAATTCTGATTTACTTTGCTTTCTATCCATTTTAAATCTTTCAGATAACTCTACATGGGAGAACCATTGACAATTACATAAACAGTTTGTTTAATGAGCTCTCGAAGTTAACAACTACACTGAAAAAAGTGACATATGACAATTTTTCACACTTAATGACCTATCCCAGGAGTGAAATGTTCCTGGTTCGAACCGGATCACCCGATGCGGTAGCAATGGTGGCGGGTGGTTCGGAGAATTGGTAGCAAAAGTCCCTGCCCCCCCCCCCCCATGCTCAGCTGAGCTGCGCGATCCTCAGAGGCTGTTTTTTTTACTTTTAAAAGTATTTTTTCTACAACCTCTTCAGCCGAAAAAATGCTTTTAAAAGCATTTTTTTCTGCAACCCCTTCAGTTGAAGAGGTAGGGGAAAAAATGCCTTTAAAAGCTTTTGGCGATCCCAGATGACTTGCCTGATCGTCAGAAGCTTCTAAAAGCATTTTTTTCTGCAACCTCTTAAGGTTGTAAAAAAAATGCTTTTAAAAGTAAAAAAAAAAAGTTGGCCACGCCCACCCAGTCACATTACCCCTCACCAAGCCACACCCTCAGAACCGGTAGTAACAAATTTTAGATTTCACCACTGATCTATCCCCATGATCATGTGATTAACATTTGGATGCTTGACAAGTGCTTCATAATTATGACTGTTGCTGTGTCCCAAGTGTCAGGGCTCCAACGAATGCCCTAATTAGAAATGCTTCGCAAGTTGACACCAAGATCATGGGATCACTTTTTGCAACCCTCTGAAAAGCAAAGTCAATGGGGAAGCCAGATTCATTTAACAACCATGTTACTAATTTAATAACTGCAGTGATTCATTTAAAAAAATGTGGCAAGAAAAGTTTTAAATGGGACAGAACTAACTTAACAAATTTCTTACTTAGCAACATGAATTCTGGGCTCAATTGTGGTCATAAGTCAAGAACTACCTCTATATTCTTCTGCTCTAGTTCTTTTGATTGGATTGTAAATTCTCCTTGATAATTTTCCAATATGTCAACCATTTATCTTTATTGGCACTTCTCTTTTACAATATGCTTCTTGAGCTGAGATCCATAAAAGGGTTTTCAGGCACAGTTTATAGCTATTCACAACTGGTGTTCTGAATTGATGACAGATGTAGTCTACGCATGCTTGTGGTGCTGTCTTGCAGAATGGCTTTTATAGCTGAGTGAACCTTTTCATCTCTTCACAGTTCTGAATGGTTCTCCAGGGTTTATAAATCTATGTGATGCTCTGAATGCCTGGCAGTTGGTCAGGGAACTGAAGCAAGCATTGGGCATTTCCGCTGCCTCTTCATTCAAGCATGTCAGTCCAGCAGGTAATACTGAACTTCCAAGTTCTTACTTACCGGTTTCTGAGATGGTCTTGTAAAAAAACATGTCAGGGTTTTAGCTAAAGAAATTGACTTTTTAAAAAAGTTGTGTATAAAGTAATGAAAAATAGTGATGTGCATTATTTAAATGGAATAGAAACAATCGTGGGTCTCAGGACAACATATGTTACACATTTGTAATTTGAGAAATCACCTTCAGAACTCTGAAAAGCAGCTCTTACTGTCTTTCACTTACTAGGTGCTGCTGTTGGTGTGCCCCTCAGTGAGGAAGAAGCTCAACTCTGCATGGTGCATGACTTGTACCCTACTCTAACACCCCTGGCAACCGCATATGCCAGAGCAAGAGGTGAGTGGGGTCTCAAAAGAAGACCATATTTTCATTTAACATTCTGGTTAGAATTACTGCTCTTCCTGTCTGTATAATAATGGTGAACAATGGCACTGGCAAAACTGTTTAAGGCATTTTCTGGGGCAGGTTCCATCCAGTTGCTTTGTTTTTTTTTTCTATATATAACATGGGTCTTACTTAATGAGAGTTTCTTAGTTTGAAAACATTACTTTTTTCCAGGTGCTGATAGGATGTCATCTTTTGGGGATTTCATTGCTTTATCTGATATCTGTGATGTTCCTACAGCTAAGATCATTTCAAGGGAGGTCAGTAACTAGCATTTTCTCCTACAGTCATAATTGCAGTTGAAAATAACTATATCAATGTATGACTGCCCAGTAATTTTTTTTTTATTAAAAAAGTTTTAAAAGTTTTACATACATTTTCTCCCCCCTCCCCAACCACCCCCCCGACTTCCCAGAGCAAATACAAGATAAAATACAGCTCAAATTCTCTAAATTAAACTCCATTTCTCACTTATCATAATCATAATCATTAAACAAATAGATAAAAGGAAAGCAAGTCTTCTTTCTTCTTATTCCATCTAATTCAACAAAATTAATATCCATTTATAATTACAGCAGTTAATAAAACAATTAAGTATTACCTAATCAAACCTATCATTACTCAATTTAGCTAATTAATACTTAACAAATTATTAGGTCTATACAATTTGACAAAATATTTTATAACTTCTTTCATTTAAAACAAAAAAAAACAACAAAAAAGAAACCCTCATTCAAAAACCCCAAATTTAAAATAAAATACTATATAAACTCTTCCGTCCTCCACTTTTAAACCATCAAGGTCCAATTATAATTAAAACACTTAATAAAAAATAATAATAATAATAATTTTTTAAATTAATAATCAAACCTCTTATTAATTTATCAATACATATTAACAAATCAACTAAGAACATCATTTAATAACTATATCAAACATTTAAATTCTTCATACTAGATTAAACCAGTTGCTAATCTTCTTGTCTTCACATCTTCCAACAGCATATAAAATACCTTCTTTTGCGTCTACCCACCTAAATAAAAATTGCTTCTTTATATAAAAAAAAAACCCCGAGTGACTTTATAATTATATTTGAAATGGTATCCATCAAATCCAGTCAAAAATTAGATTAATAAATTCATCAGACGTATTAGGGAAACCACCAGATCAGCTGCAATTGCCCTAGATCCATAGTCCTTTTGCCTTATATTTATTACCATCAAACAGGAAACTCCAATTTGCTGTATTCAATAAGACTTCTGCGATTGCAATTAAGTCCAAATTTATTAAGTCCTTAATAAAATATTCCAAATCATTCAAGTCAGGGCATATTTCACAGCCCAACACACCAGCATTGCTGTGATCTGTTTATTCTTCTCAAAATATTCCAATACAGCTGTAGGTTGCCTCCTCATCGTCGCTCATCGCTTAGTTAACTGGCATTAGACTGCTGTCTGTTTTTTTTTTCCAAAAGTTCAAAATCTTTAAACAGTTAAACAATACTTTTTAAGGACCATCATCTCATCAAGCAGAGTTATTTTCCATTTTTCCAGTCTTTCTTCTTTTCCTTTTTACGAACTTTCTTCTTAACTTTGATCCCTCTGCCTTTTTTAACTCCAATAAAATTTTGCAGTTTTTGGGATTGCATATTATAAAATTTTTGCAGAAATGTAACTTCTTCTGGAAACAGCTCTTTAAATGCAGATTGAGTTTTATAAAAAAAAATTTGTGTAACCAAAATCTCATCAGCTTCCAAAATTTCTTGCTCCTTATTCTGCACAGCATTCATCTTTCTCTCCTCAGTAAAAACTGCTATGATCTGTTGTTGTTCTTTTCCGTCTCCCAACTCTTCATTCAATCCCCCACTGCTAGATTGCAACTCAGTATTTCCATGTATTTCATTGTTTCCAGCTTGAGAAGCTTGAAATATAGTATCAATTCTTTCCACTGCCCAGTAAATTATTAATAAAGTAAATAAATAAATAAGAAGAATGCATTGGGGATGGTTGGGAGACTTCATGGGTCAAAAATCTTAAACTTTGTGAAACATTAAGAGATTGATTTCCTCCCCCCATCTCCAGTCCCTCAAATAAAGCTAGTTTTTGTCCATACCCCCAACAACCAAAACACAATCTGTAAATTTACAGGAGATCAGAACATCATGGTCACATACCCTGTTGTTCTAATAATGATTATAGACATAGTAATTATGTGCTCTTGCACTAGAGGATTGATTTTATCCTGCTTCTAGTGTTTATAAGTAATGCTTTCAAATATGGAATTGTAAAAGGACTTTATGAAAGTGAAACGGATGCTGAGAAGGGTTTAATTCTGCAGTACTGGTTTAAAGGCTCCCAGAATAGGCAACTCCAGTATGGGTTGAGGGAGCATTTAAGCTCTTTCTGGTTGGATGACTCCAGTACAAACTGCAGGGAATTGCACAGCATACTTACAGATAAACAGATTGATAGAGTTGGAAGGGACCTTGTAGGTCATCTAGTCCAACCCCTGCCCAATTAGGAGACCCTACACCATTTCTGACAGATGGCAGTCCAGTCTCTTCTTGAAAGCTTCCAGTGATGAAACTCCTACAACTTCTGAAGGCAAGCTGTTTCACTGGTTGATTGCTCTCACTGCCAGAAAATTTATCAGAAGACAAGAAATCTATAGCCAGAGCTCACAGAACTTCTAGACTGGACAGCTCCAGTGTAGGTTGTGAGGAACCCCACAAGTGTATACCAAGATGGTACTTTGGATCCACAGCCAACAACAGAGGCATGACTTTGCATGGAATATAGTTACTGAGCCACAGAACATTCCCCCCCCCACACACACAATTTTTGTTGAAGCAAATTGGGTAACATCTCTATTTTGCAAATTTAGTTGCCTCCACTGTTCAAACTACTGTGATGAAGTGAATCTGTGCCATATATTTAAGCAAAATGTTGCCTGACAAGATGTTCAGAGTACCAGTCAGTCAAACTTCCAAATTCTTCATTCCATTTCCCCTCCTCTAATTTTTCTCTCCCTCACTTTCCAAACTCAGTCCTTACTGGTTCTTTTGAGTTCCTCCTTATTGCTGGTAGTATAATTCTGGCTGTTCCTTTGTACTGTACATAAATATTGCTGTTTCTGCTATGTAAAAATCAGTGCTCAAATTTTGTCTTCTTGTTCCACTTGATGGTTTAACCTTTATTTGTGTAGGTGTCTGATGGGATTGTGGCTCCAGGCTTTGATGAAGAAGCCCTCAAAATTCTATCCAAAAAGAAAAATGGCAGCTACTGTGTACTCCAGGTCAGCGTTTTATTCTTGAGGATAATTGATTTAAATATGCCTTATTTCCATTGTGCCTCTCAGTCTAAAATCTGATTTCTTGATTTGCCTGTTCCAAATGTGTTCATTTATTTATTATTTATTTATTGGTTCAATTTATATGCCACCCTTCGGAGACCCAGGGCGGCTTACAATGTGTTAAGCAATAGCCTTCATACTTTTGTATATACCTGCTTAGTAGGGCTTTACCCACCCACCCCCCAAAGCGGTGTTCTTTTTACACAAAGTCAGCTTATTGCCTCCACAATCTGGGTCCTCATTTTACCTACCTCAGAAGGATGGAAGGCTGAGTCAACCTTGAGCCTGGTGACATTTGAACTCGCAGTAATTGCAGGCAGCTGGCAGCTAAGTGCTACTTAACAGCACTTTAGTCCACTGCACCACCAAAGCTCTTATAAACTAAGCTAAAAAAGATATGAACTCTTATTCTTAAGCCTCTTTAAACTGCTTGCAAGGGTTTTTATAGTAGAGCATCAAATGTTTTTTACTGTTAGTGTAGTACATTTGAATGTCTGATCAGTCCTGATTGATCATCTCTTGGCTGCATGTTCCCTCCCCCAATACCTCACATAAGCTCCCTAAAACCCCACCTCTCTAACCTCCTCCCTGTCCACATAGTTGAGTTTCAGGCCTTTTGGCAAATCTGAATTACCTCTCCTCTGACCTCAAGCTGGCAGTTTTTTCCTTTTTATTTTTCCTTTGGGGGGAGGGAGAGGAGGGCTTTAAAGGGAAAAATAGGTGCTTTAGGGTTCTGTATAAACCAAAAATTGGGGCTGGAAATTTCAGTATCATCCATTCTGAGGTCCAAGTGGAGCCCAAAAACAAAAAAAGCTGCCTATCACTCTTGCAGATCAGCATGAAACTTTTATGAGCACCTGCTCTCTGGAATAAAGTACACTGCTAAGATCCAGGTGAATCCCACTGCTGTTATTTGATGGAGCTGTAGAGACCTGACTCTTCACCCAGACCCAGAGAGTGAAATCCCGTCTGATTGTCAATGGATTTTGCCATTTTAAAAAAACCTTTAACTCTATTTTATTATAATTTCTTTGTTGTGAGCTACCAAAGTCATTAGAAGTTAGGTAGCATGCAGCTTTTAAAAGTTATGGTTGGTCACACGGTCAAATGTTTAGACTGCATTTGACATTTTTATCTACCTATGGAGTTCTTCCCAAGGACCTGGAAAAAGGTGGTTTTGTGTTTTGTGTTTTTTATTTATTACTAGCTGATAAACCAGCATTGCCTGGGTATTTATTTATCCCAATCCTGTATTAGACATGAAAAGCCATTGCTCACTGTGGTGAGAATTAGAGACCTAATTGCCCTGTCCAACAGCCTGGGAAAAATTCTACAGTGAGTATTAGCATTAGTAGGCACCTCCCCCGACAACTTGCCCTTTTTGCTTGAAGCTGAGAGCCTAGGGAGGTTATTGTTTGTTTGTTTGTTTAAGAACCAATTCCCTTTACCAGAGGGAGCCCTCTTGTGGAGTACTGTGAAGCCGTTACCATGGTAACTCCATTGTGATGTACATTAGAAGCCATTTTAAGGCACATATACAAGTTCTGTATCTTAACAGAACTTGAATATAAAATGCACACTATCACTGTCAAAAGTACTGTGATTTGACACTATAGATATAATTCATTCCTTTTCATTTCAGCAGCCCAGGCGTTCCAGAGTTATGGCGGAACACACACACATCTGAGGGGTGTTAGGGGTGTGTTAACCCCACAGTATTTTTTTCCAGAGAGTAAATCCATCTGTGTAGCACGTTTGGTTGAAATTGCTTGAGCCGTTCCAGAGTTATGCTAGAACGCACACACACGCGCGCGCGCACACACACACGAGGGGTGTTAGAGGTGTGTTATCCCCACGGTATTTTTTTTTCAGAGAATAAGTCATCTGTGTACCAAGTTTGGTTGAAATTGCTTGAGCTGTTCCAGATTTATGCTGGAACACACACACACACAAACGCGCGCGCGCGCACGCACACACACACACACACACCTTACATACATACATACATATGTTATTTTTTAATATATAGATTTATTATTATTATACAATATTTAATAATGAAATAAGAATACTTGATGTGTAATAAATAAATAAATATTATTATTGAAGTGTTTGAATGAAACAGTAATAAAAGGTTAATCCTGGTGATTAGAAATTTAACAATTTGAATTTGAGTTTGGTTTCCAATTGCTCTCAAAAGAATAAAGTATAGCTATAGTTGTTACATATTGCAAATTCTGAGCAGAGTCCAACTCACCTTTACTCAAAAGGATTCCTTGTGCGTTCATGTGGTTTCTTCTCCAGTTAAAGAAGTTAGAGTTACAAGCAAATATTCATGAACAGAAGGTTGCAATTCTGAACATCCTGAACACCAAACATATGCCACTTCAGTATTTTGAACTGTAGTTTGTTATTGTAAGGACCACCATTTCTTGGCAATCCTTTAACTATTTGAAATAATGGTAGTTACTGTATTTTTCAGAGTATAAGACGCACCTTTCCCCCCCCAAAAAAGAGGCTGAAAATTTGGGTGCATCTTATGCTCTGAATGTAGCTTTTTCGAAGCTTTTTTTCAGCCCTAACGAGGCACTAGCGAGTGAAGCGATCTTCCCAGCTTTGCCTGCTCCTCAGCTCAGCTGTGCTTTAACAAGGTGCTAGTAAGTGAAGCAATCTCCATGCTTTGATCCGACTCTCGGCTGTTCTTTAGAAGCTTTTTTTCAGCCCTAACTAGGCGCTAGCCAAGTGAAGCGATCTCCCCGTGCTTTGCCTACTTTTCTCATTGCTGCTTCCTCTCAGCTGTGCCTTAGAAGCTGTTTTTTTATCCCCAAGCAGGGGATAAAAAACCAGCAAACTAGTGTGCTGAAGCTGACCAGACTAAGGACGCTAGCCAGGTGAATACCTGGTAGGCAGATTTTTTCCCCTATTTTCCTCCCCAAAAACTAAGCTGCATCTTATACTCCGGTGTGTCTTATACGCCAAAAAATATGGTAGGTATTTCAATGACTCTCTCACTGATACTAAACCCATGGGCTATGATACTGCTACTGCACAAAGATATTCCAATACATAAAATATTAGTCTCTCTACTTCTCACTAGGCTGAAGTATAGGAAACCAATTTGAAATAACATACCACAGTCTTACAATCTAGGTGAAGAATGGCAATTAAGATGGGCAACTTTTAATAACCACAACCGAACAGATCACACAGATCCAAAACCACTTCCAGGAATACAGTTGCCCTGAAAAATATGGAGCCACCTGAATAGAAGCAGAACAGAACATGCCAGAATTAAGGCAAAGCTCTTTAAATGGGGAATGGCCAAGAGCCATGAATGCAACTGTGGTATACCGGAACAAACTATAACACATATAGTTCAACAATGTATTCTCAGGAAATTTCAAGGCACCTGGGATGATCTCACTGCAGCCACACCAGAAGCAGTTGGTGTGGATATCGAATCATAACATCCACCCCATTGCAATTCTATGGCTCCATATTATGGTGATTTTATTATGGTTTTACCTTTATATTATCTCCTATATTGTATTGTCCACATATATATATATTTGCTGACACTTTACTTTGCCATACACTAAATAAATAATAAATAATTGATTCCAAATAATGAGTCAAGAATGTGCAATCTTTTTCTGATTTTAGATGGATCCAACTTTTGAGCCAGAGGAAAATGAAATCCGTACTCTCTTTGGATTGCATCTAACGCAGAAAAGGAATGATGGTGTGATTGATCGATCACTATTCAAAAACATTGTTACTAAAAATAAAAATGTAAGTAGGAAAAAAGCATGTTTTGATATCGGGTATCTGCAAGTTAGGTATCTAATAGGTATGTCATCTTGAATGAAAATGGGATTACCGTATATACTCGAGTATAAGCCGACCCGCATATAAGCCGAGGCCCCCAATTTTACCACAAAAAACTGGGAAAACTTATTGACTCGAGTATAAGCCAGGGGTGGGAAATGCAGCGGCTACTGGTAAATTTCAAAATAAAAAAAGACTGGTCAAAAGTGCGAGGACCTGTCAGAAATCACTTTTTTCAGCCCTCTGGGTAGTCCTTTTGTGCATATGCACTACTCAGAGGGCTGAAAAAGTAATTTTTGACTGGTCCTCGCACTTGTGACCAGTCCTCGAACTTACGACTGTCCTCACATTTTACGTTTTTGCCCTATCTTATCACCACGGTGAAGAGAAGCAGCTGTGAAATGAGTGACATGGTTGTTAAGAATGCTACAATGGGCATAAATGATGACCAGTCATAAGTGCGAAGACCAGTCAAAAGTGCGAGGACCTGTCAGAAATCACTTTTTTCAGCCCTTTGGGTAGTCCTTTTGTGCATATGCACTACTCAGAGGGCTGAAAAAGTAATTTTTGACTGGTCTTCGCACTTGTGACCAGTCCTCGAACTTACGACTGTCCTCACATTTTACATTTTTGCCCTATCTTATCACCATTTCTCTCTCCCCCCTCTCTTTCTTATTCTTTCTCTCTCCCCCTCTTTCTCTCTCTCTCTCCTCCACTCTCTCTCTCATTCTCTTTCTCCCCCCTTCCTCAAAGAGAGAGGTGGTAGGTTTGAGGAGAAAGATTGCTGTACAATAAAAAAGATGAAAGGGAAGAAAACCAACCCCAAGCAAATATAAAGATATTAAGATAAAGAATGAATTGTTAAACTTTAAAGAATAAAAGAGAACAAATATGAATAAATAGCAATAATTAGAAACACACATACAAACATACAATGTATTTTCTTTGAACAGAGTATTTGGCCGGTTCACAAATTTAAACAGTGTTCAGTCATTTCACTTAAATTTACAATTTCTATATTTCCTTTTTGCCACATTTATTCCTCATCTATTTTTTTAAAGAACCAATATTACCCTTCATCCTCATCTCTAATCTTAATCAAATTCAATTTTTCACTTCTATTCTATATTATACCCCTTCCCATTGTCATCTATTTTTATATCCATCCTCACATTGGTTAATTACTGTATGTAATATTACAGTTTTTCAATACAAATTCAACATTTTAATATAAATCAATTAGTTATATAACTATCTTTTTTGTATATTAATCAATATGAACATGAATATTCCAATTATTTCCATGCAATCCAATTTCTTACAAATCAATTACCGGTGATTATATTTACCAATAATAATAAACCAAATAATTTCCCCCATATATTCTTCCAAACCACAACTTAACCATTTCTGCTTTCAACACAATATACAATTAATAGTATCTCAATTATTACAACTCCCTAGTTAAATAGAGCTTTTTCTTTTGTGTTTTAAAATCTTGAACTCTCCTCTTTTGCCATTTGCCATGAATTTCCCATTGTTTGCACCTACTTTTTTTGATGAGGAAAAAGAAATCTGCCCTTCCAACCTTGCAAGAAAAAGAAAAAGAAATCTCTCTCTGCCTCATTTTTTCAGGTTGCAGCAAAGACCCTGGTTTAGTTTCAGTTTCACTTTTTTAGCATAGCTGGGAGGGGGAGGGAAAATGCTCCAGCAATTTACCTCTTTGCAGCTAGCTAGCAACAGAGCCCGGGTAAAACAGCTGAGAGTCGGGAGGCTCTTCAAATCAACTTATGGTAATTAACCTATACTGACGCTGAAAGGGGCTGTTTTTTCTATTTTTGCAGATAGGGGTCTACTCATTTGTTTTCTTTTAAAAAAGCTTTTTTTTTCGTGACTCGAATATAAGCCGAGGGGGGCTTTTTCAGCCTGAAAAATGTGCTGAAAAACTCGGCTTATATTCGAGTATATACGGTAAACCAAATAATTTCCCCCATATATTCTTCCAAACTACAACTTAACCATTTGTGCTTTCAATACAATGTACAATTAATAGTATCTCAGTTATTACAATTCCCTAGTTAAATAGAGCTTTTTTTTTCTTTTGTGTTTTAAAATCTTGAACTCTCCCCTTTTGCCATTTGCCATAAATTTCCCATTGTTTGCACCTATCTTTTTTGATGAGGAAAAAGAAAACTTTCCAACGTTGCAAGCAAACAGAAAAGCCAACAACCTGCTTTAGTTTCGGTTTCGTTTTCAGCTTCAATTGCACAAGGAGAAAAAAAAATGTGCTCCAGCAGTACTCTTTGCAGCTAGAAAAAGACCCCTGACCAAAACAGCTGAGAGCAAATCAGCTGAAAGTCGGGAGGCTGTTCAAATCCACTTATGGTAATTAACCTATACTGAAGCTAAAAGGGGCTGTTTTTTCTATTTTTGCAGACACGGGTCTACTCATTTGTTTTCTTTTAAAAAGGCTTTTTTTTTCATGACTCGAATATAAGCCGAGGGGGGCTTTTTCAGCCTGAAAAACGTGCTGAAAAACTTGGCTTATATTCAAGTATATACGGTAGTTCCAATAGGAAAGGTTAGTCCTATTGCATCTCTTGTTAAAAGGATCTCTATCAACAGGATTGTTAACAATCACTTTTGAAAACTGGGTAAGATTGCTTATGAACCAGATGGTGAAAACTGCTGTTTGTGCAAGTTCTGTATAGACAGAAAATGTGGAGAAGAACAGAAGATTGGAAATATTAAATGCTAAATTCACTTTGTGTCTGAACTAGACTGCAATTACAAGCGAGGGAGTTCTTTCTTTAAAGAAGCAGCCCCAGAAGTCTTAGCAGACTTTTCTCTCACACTGACAAATCTATTGCTACTAGAGATGTGGCAGATTCAAGAAAAAGGAGTTACTAAAAAAGTTTTGGATTTTCTGCTTTATTAATCTGTATTAGGAAAGGGGAAAGGGTTTGTGGTAAATTTGATTTAGTCTTTATGCTGTTTTGGGGCACTTTCTTCTTGCTTCAGAATAGCCAAAAACTATACTGCGAAATCAAATTTGGGTCAGTCACCAGGATCAGAGATTTAGTGTTCTGAGCTTTTGGACTCACGTTGGAGCCCATCTTTAAGGGAATAGAACCGAGATGGCGCAGTGGTTAGAGTGCAGTACTGCAGCTACTTCAGCTGACTGCTAGTTCAGCAGATCAGCGGATCAAATCTCACCGGCTCAAGGTTGACTTAGCCTTCCATCCTTCCGAGGTGGGTAAAATGAGGACCCAGATTGTTGGGGGCAATATGCTATTTAGTATACTGTCTTTGTTGTAAGCCGCCCAGAGTCCTCGGAGAGTGGGCGGCATAGAAATATGAATAATAAAATAAATAAATAAATAAATAAATTTCTCTACTGGAATGCATGCTTTGGGCTGTTCTCTGAGCCGTGTTTATATGGTGGCTTCCTATTGGCTGATGGGCGTGTTGATGGCTGGCAATTGGCTGTCTTTTCCTGGTGCTGACAAGGAAGGCACCACATAAATAAACACAACTCCGTGAATTGCCCAAAGCGCATATTTCATCCTTGAAGATGGACTCCATCATGAGTCTGAAAGCTCAGAAGAGTAAATCTCTGGTCCCAGTGACTGATCCAAATTTGATTTCACATCATTATCCTGGGACACATATATTTGCCTTCATTCATGAAAAACTATCCTACTGATTTCCTGACACAGTGATCCTGTGGAGAATCCTAGATGGAGAATCCTAGACCGTTAGCTATGAGAATGACTTGTGAAGCAGTTTACTCTTTCTGACCCAAGCCAGATGTCTAAAAGTCAATACTCCTTATTTTGCCTTTTGCATCTCAAATTTTGACTTCTCTGGTGATCAAGGTCCAGTTGCAACAACAGCAACTTTGGGTTGGCTAGGTAAGGCAAGATGGCTTGAAGAACTGTAAAAACTTTTAACACTGATTACAGCTAGGAAGCAATCTTCCTGATTAACTCAATAGTGGCAAATTTTATTCAAAAGATCTTTTTAGGATTTCTCTGCAAACAGAGTCTAGTCACTTGTGGAGCTACATCAGATGTTTAAACCCAGTTGGCATTCAACAGAATCATCTAGTCACACCTTTGCAGTTCCACCTGACTAAAATACATGGCATGCAGACAATGAATATTAGGAAACAGGAGATGAAAAGTGTGTTGGTGAAACATACAGCAAAAAACCCCAAAAGTGCTTTTCCAAAAGGCAATTGAACTTTCTTAGTTTTTTTCCCTTGAAAACATTTCATTGGTTCTGGAAAACCTCCTTGGATAAGGCGCAAAATGTTTTCAAGGAAAAAACCAAGCAAGTCCAATTGCCTATTGGAAAAAACAGTCTGGGACAACTATGACCTGGATAGACATCAAACAAAGAGATATTGGTAAGCTTTTTAAACTGGAATTCATCTCTGACATTTTAAGAAATTGCCTCCCGTTAATTTTTTTTTATTTTAATTCAACCATCCTTTTCTACATGTAATCCCCAGGTTACGAGCGTTCACTTAGTGTACGTTCGAAGTTACACGATAAGCGCCCCTTAGAGTTTATGAACAAGTCCTGAAACTATGAATGTTGCAGCACCATGGCAGTTGTTCGTCTTTACGAACAGAAGCTCTGCAACATTCGTCCTATCTATTCCCCTCCTCTCCGCACTTGGCCGGCCAAAATAGAGATTCAGAGGAGCAGGCCTGCACATTTTTGACCGCACTTCCAAACCTCCATTTTCTCTCCAGCCTCTGGGCCTGCCCCTCCGAAGCTCTGTGCCAAGCGAGGCTGCGCAGGCCAAAACAGAGCTGTGGAGTGGCATGCATGGCTGAAAGGCTGGAGAGGAGACAGGTTGCTAGATCTTCATATGGTAAGTGACCCAGCGCAACAGGTTGGGGAGGGGAAGCAATTGTGGGGAGCATGAGCTATTTTAGTGGGCTGGGGAGGCCTGGGATGGTCTTACGTAGGTGGCCTGTTCCATCAGCAGGCCCCCTATCCGCCCCCCCCCGAAAATACCTCATGTGCACTTAGCGAGGCTCACATTCAATTAGTGAATACGTGGGCGAAAAGAAGGAGTGATCCCATTCAAGGTACGAGATTCACTCCCATGAATCCTCGGGTTACGAATGGAATGGGCAGGCTCCAATAAATTTGTAACTCGAGGACTATCTGTATTTGGAATAATACAATTTGGGTATGCTGATGAATGATACAGTTCAAAGTCAGGGGTCAGAACAGCCTCTAATTAATTGTCCATTGTCTGTCCATCAGCAGGATAACTCTCTGAAAACTGAACAGAATGGGACCACAAATGGGACACATTTGGTGTACAGGGAAATCAACAAAAGAAAAGGTCAAATTTGAAACTGGTGTGGATCCAGCTGGGACTGAAGACAAAAAAATGGGGGGGGGGGATAATCTAGTGTAATCCTAGGTGACATAGAATGTTGCTGATATTTATAATAGTGCTGAGTCTTCCATTCTAAACCTCCTTCCCCTTCCTAGTCAAGTGACCAGAGAAGAGCTATTGGAAAGAATTCCAGAAACCAGGCCAGCATGAATTCCTGATTTTGAGAGTTTTTGACTTACAACCAAAATTGGGACCAGAATCCTGGTTGTTTAGTGAAGCAGTCATTAAGCAACATGCTCATGTGACTGTTGCCTCAAATGACTGCAATCTTGGTGCTCCCAGTTGTTAAGTGATCTCCTGGATCATTAAGTGGACAGAGTGAAACTTGCCTGCTGAAGGATTTTGGCTCTGTTTCTGCAACCTGCCAAAGAATTTCAGCTCCCCTCCCCTTTGCAACCTTCCCTCCAGCTTCCTTTTGACTTCCTGAGGAAACTAGCAGAGAAGATTTAAAAGGGTAATCATATGATCATAGGGTGCTTGGCATGGCAACTAATTGTAAATGAGAGTTGATTGCCAAGCACCTGAAATACAGGGGGGCAACATTTTTTGATGGCCAGAAGTGCTTCATGGTCGTAATAGACCACTTTTCCAAGACCATTGTAACTTTGAAAAGTTGTAAACTGATTAATCATAAGTCAAGGACTATCTGTAACCAGGTGATGTTTTCATTTCCCTTTAAAGATCCAAGATGCCTTTGTAATATTTTTTCTTTGTTTCAGTTGCCTGATTCAGCTATCAGAGATCTCATTGTTGCCACCATTGCTGTTAAATATACTCAGTCTAATTCTGTTTGTTATGCCAAGAATGGACAGGTATGTACATGGGGACATTTAGAGGAGTGTCTTATTCTTCCTGATTTAATATTCAATTTTAAAAGTGATTGCTATCAAAACAGATCTTACTGTTCCAAAATTGTTCCTAACATTTCTAACATAATTTTTTTTTATCCTGGACAACAATAGTTTTCATCTTGTGTGAGATGGTCTTCAAGGAAATTAAGAATGGTATGATATCAAGCAGTGATAAGAGCATTTACAGATTTTATGAAAGCTCATAATTTAAGAAAATGTAATCCATGCAGGTTCTAACTAGCATGATCTATGGTCAGTTGTTGAGTGTTCAACAACATCTCACTAACATCAGATTCTAAGATCTGATATAAAGGTTTTTTACAGACATTGTTAAATATTGTACAAAAGTACAATGCTGTCTTTCTGTTATAAGGCTTTGTCCATATTTTAAACTACTGAATCATCAGAACCTACCCAGCCTATACATTCTGATGTTGTGGACTTCCTGGCTTTCAGTAGCTCAAATCTATCTACACTCTACACTATCTTCCCTCATCTTAGTCTTCTCAACATCTTTATATAGTGATCCTGGGACATTAACTAGGCGAAATACAGGAGTTTAGTTCTATCTGTCCCAAAAGCTAAAACTGTTTACTTCATGGAAAATTATGTGAAGTTAAGCCATTCTTGGTTTAAAGAGTAATTTCATGAATGTATCCAGATACATTGGGTTGATAATCGACTTGCCTCATTTATTGAAATGAAAATAAAATTATTCTGAAGAAAGGCTGAAGTGCCAAATTGGAAAGCCAGGGAAAAGGAGGACCTGAGGAACTACAGATTTCTGGCATTATCTAGGACGATTCTGTGTCAGATTATGTATTAATGATGTACAAGCCCCTTGAATACAGTAATTACTACTAGACAGCAAAGATAAGTCAAGAATAAGATTTAGATTAGAACTGTATCTATTTTTTTAATATGAAAATGTATTTAATAAATAGTGGGTATACTGTATTTTGATGTCAGCAAAAATGATTGACAAAGAACCCACAGTTCTTTAATTAGCAAGCTAATTGAGCACTGAATTGAATAGATGTCAGCCAAAAAGATACATAATTGGCTTGAAAATAATATTCATACACAAAAAATATGCCTTTCAAGTTAGAGAAAAATGTTAAGTGGCTGACGTTAGGTCCAAAAACAAACTGTAATGTGGAATATTGTGCTTGACAATCATATTTGTGAAAAAGATCTTAAAATACTAGCTAATTGCATATTGAATTATAATAGTGTACATTATGTCTGGAAAAACAACACAAATGCAATTTTTTAAAATTTTATTTATTTATTTATTTTATCTTATACATCCAACAAGCATTAAATCTATGGTGGTCTACATCACAACGCGAGAAAGGAATAAAATTATCCCATTACATATATAGGGTAACGTACAAAAGTCTATTACATATACCAAGTAACATGCTTATCAAATACCTTTATTTACAGCTTGATTTGACATCCAATTATACCATTGACTCCAAGATATATAGTAATCTGTGTCCCCTCGTCCTTTCAGTATCATAGGAAGTCGATCTGATTCCGCACAATTCATTATTTTCTGAATTACTACTTGTTCGGGTGGGCTAACATCCATCTTCCAGTATTGGGCCCATGCCAATCTTGCAGCTGTTGTTATATGTAGCAGCAGGTACTATGTCGTTCTATTAACATTTTCGGGTCTTATCCCTAATAAAAATACCTCAGGATGCAATTGTATACGCTGTCCCAACATCTCATTTAGCCACTTCTGAATATTCTTCCAAAATTTCATTGCCTCTCGACAGGTCCACCATTGGTAGAAATATGTGCCTTCTTTAACGCCACATTTCCAACAGACTGAGGGTATTCCAGGGAACATTTTGGCGAGTCTGGCCAGTGGCAAATGCCATCAATATGCCATTTTATATATATTTTCTTTATATCCTATTGAACGGGTTAGTTTAATATTCTTAGTCCAGATTTTGTTCCACCTCTCAGGCTCTATTGAATAACCTAGATTCTTCTCCCAGGCATGAACCGAAGTCTTCGCACCTTCCTCACCTACCTCCATAGCCATAAAGAATTTATTGCATCTAGATAACACCTTTCCATCCACCCCCAATAGTATCCTATCTAGAATCTGCACCTCTCGGCTAATCCCAAGTCTCTGTCTATCTCTCATATACTTATTACTAATTTGCATGTACGTTCACCAGTTTAGATTCACCCCTTGTTCCTGAAGTGACAATTTTGTTTTAAAGTTCCCATTCACATCTAATATTTCTTTGTAGGTCAATTTTTTCTCTGGATTATACAGAATCGGATAGATCACAGCTTTCACAGGTGAAACCCAGAGTGGTAGCTTATTATAATACGTTTTCCTAATTTCCATCCAACTCTCAATCAGGACTCCTCACAATTTTAAAGTGCATTAACAGAAATAGTGAATAGAATGCAATTAGTTCAGTTTATTCTGCTTGATCAAACCCCAGCTTGAGTGTTGAGTCCAGTTTGTGGGAAGGTTGGATCTTGATTGAAAGGAAATATTTCTTAACAATACAATATGAGCAGTTTGACCATGGAGTCAACTACTCAGAAAGGTTGTGATTCTTCCCTATGCCAGATGTATTCAATCAGCAAAAAACAGTCATCTGTTGCTTAATTTGGAATAATTTAGATATTTAATAGTTTGGACTGAATGGGATAAATTGATCGTTCCACCTGATTCTATTAAAGGAAAGTTGAAGGATTCCAAATATTTTAAAAGGAAGTAGAACAGCAGGCTTTCATAACTATAAAGTTTGGTCCTTTTTGTGTCTACTTAGATATACCGTATATACTCGAGTATAAGCCGAGTTTTTCAGCACATTTTTCATGCTGAAAAAAGCCCCCCTCGGCTTATAATGGAGTGACGGAAAAAATGCCTTTTTTCCTGTAACTATTTTGGCTCCCGGGGTTGCAGGGAGGCTTGCTAAAGCCAAAATGGGGCGTGGGGGGGTGCGGCGCCCCTCCCCCACACCACCTTTTGGCTCCCAGGAGTTGCAGGGAGGCTTGCTAAAGCCAAAATGGGGCATGAGGGGGGTGCCTAGCAAGACTCCCTGCAGCCCCATGGAAGCAAAAATGGCCTGCAGGGGTGGGGGTGGGCTTCAAGGGAGAAAGAAACAAATCCTCACTGTTTAGGGAGATCCCATGTGCACTGAGCTTGAGTTGAGAGCTTCTTGTAATTGAGAGCTTCTTGTAATTGAGAGCTTGTAATTGGCTGCTAGCTATCCTTGCTCAGGCTAAGCCAGGAGTGGGTAAATGTGGCCTTTACAACCTGTGGACTTCAACTCCCAGAATTCTCCCAGCTTGGCTGTCTCAGGAATTCTGGGAGTTGAAGTCCACAGGTTATAAAAGAGCCACATTTGCCCACCCTTGGGCTACGCTAATCAGTAGTGGAGCTCTAAGAATGCCAGATGAGAAGAAGAAAGGGAGGGAGAAAGAAAGAGAGAGAGAGAGAGAAGAAAGAAAGAGACAAAGAAAGAAAAAAAAGAAAAAGGAGGGAGAGAGAGAGAGAATGCAGGTATCTCTTAACAGAGGCTTGAACTTGCCTGAAATTAGATCAAGCCAGTGACTGGGTGGGCGTAGCTAGCTGGTCATGTGATATATGTTTATAGGGATTACTCAGAGGGCTGAAAAAAGTCATTTCTGACAGGTCCTCGCACTTTTGACCGGTCCTCACACTTATAACCATCCTCACATTTATGCCCATGCAGCATTCTTAACAACCATGTCACTCATTTCACAACTACTTCTCTTCACCATGGTGACAAGATAGGGCAAAAACGTAAAATGTGAGGACAGTTGTAAGTTTGAGGACTGGTCAAAAGTGCGAGGACCAGTCAAAAATAACTTTTTCAGCCCTCTGAGTAGTCCATATGCACAAAAGGACTACTCAGAGGGCTGAAAAAAGTGATTTCTGACAGGTCCTCGCACTTTTGACCCGTACAAAAATCCAATTAGTGCCATGTAAATTCTGGAATCCCCAAAGACCTTTCCCATTGTATTTATTAAACAAATTTATATAGCTACCCAACTCATATACAGTACTTTTAAAGTTATTGTTGATACCATATTGTTTTTGTTGATCCTCTTTTCCATTTACAGAGCTAATTTACTGTTTTTCTTTGAAATCAATATTCAAAAGCATTTAACCTACTGATGCCTCAATTAATGTAATTTTATTGGTATCTATTTTTATTTTGAAATTTACCAGGAGCCGCTGCATTTCCCACCCCTGGCTTATACTCGAGTCAATAAGTTTTCCCAGTTTTTTGTGGTAAAATTGGGTGCCTCGGCTTATATTTGGGTCGACTTATACTCGAGTATATACAGTAAATGGCAGGGTTGCATGATGGGACCTTCTTTCAAATGAAGGCATCAAATGGCATCTTACTGTTTTTTTTTTATTTTTAAAGAAACCATGTGGGTAGCTCTTAATCTCTCTTTGTCATGCCAAGATCATGTTCTTCATGAGGTTTAATAAAACTTGACTTTTAAAAACTCATTCTTACTCAAGCATTTTTATTTCTTCACCTTAATGTATTCTTTTTGGGTCTTTGTAGAAATAATGCTATTATAAGGGTAATTCGCAGCTGTGATTTGGCAAAAGGTAGACTCTAGGCCCGTGATGGCGAACCTATGGCATTTTAATTTTTGACACATGTAGCCCTTTAAAACAGATGGAAACATACACACACCTTTGTCTTTTAAAAAATGTGAACTAAGTGGACTTGGGATGGGGACACATGGGGTTTGTATGCTTTTTAATCTTCTTTAAAACATTCACATAACCACATATCTCTTACTGTTTTATCTTCATAAATGACTTAGATGAGGGAATAGAAGGGGAATTGGCAGGAATAGCTATCACCCTAGAAGATAGGTTCAAGATCAATCTGGATTTTGACAGACTTGAACACTGGGCCCTATCCAACAAAATGAAATTCAATATAGAGAAAAGTAAAGTCTTACACTTAGGCAAGAAGAACCAAAAGTACGCATATAGACTGGGTGAAACCAGGCTTAATAGCAGTAACTGAGAGGGATCTTGGAGTTTTAGTGGACAGACAGTTAAATATGAGCCAGCAATGTGCAGTGGCAGCCAAAAAAACCAGTGGAATCCTACATTGCATTAACAGAGGGATACAATCAAACTCAAGTGAGGTACTAATACCACTCTCTAAAGCCTTAGTAAGACTACACCTAGAATACTGCATCCAGTTTTGGTAACCACAGTATATAAAAGATGTTGAGACTCTAGAAAAAGTGCACAGAAGAGCAACCAGGATGATGGGGACTGGAGACTAAAGCATATGAAGAATGGTTACAGGAATTGGGCATGGCTAGTCTAGTGAAGAGAAGGACCAGGGGAGATAAGGGTTTAGAAGGCCCTAATTCTTTTTTTTAATAATTTTTTTAAACAAAACAAATATAAAACATTCCATCTTTCCTTATGCAGTGTGTCGTCTGAGTACATACATCTCTCTGCAACATCGTTCCTCATTTATCACATCTTTCACGTTCACATTAACATTAATTTTATAATATGTTAAGTGCATTACACATTTAAATATTGTAAAATTTCCCATTTTCTTCTTAGCATCTTTCAATAATAATACCCTTTTAACATCAAATATCATTATTCTCTTTATACATTTACTAACAATTTTCATCTTATTTATAATTTTCTTAATATATTTTCTACTTATTTTTAGTCTCCTTTATTTCCAAGCACCATTTTTATTCTCCAACCATTGATAAAATACTTCCCTCTTTCCCATAAGAGCAAATATTCAGTTTGCTCTTTCTCTTTAATTGCTAACATTAATCTTCATTTCTGCACATTCTAATATTTTCCTTATCGCCTTCTCTTCAATAGGAATCTCTCCACTTTTCCAATGTTGTGCAGATACAATTCTAACTGCAATTAATACATGAATAATTAAATATACATTTTCCAGTGCGCTGCTCCTACATTCCATGGCTGGGTATTTCACTTATGCGTTGCTTGGAAACTGAGTGTTAAATATTTAAATTTCTTGTTGCTGTCCGCCCTCTCTGTGCTGATTTTGTCAGTCTTTTTTACTCAGTTACTGAGGGAACTAGTATCTTGGAATTCTCTGTGTCTTGTATTAGTGAGTTACTATTACTTTCATTATTTATTTATTTCTTAAATGTTTTCCTTTTACTTGGCTGGGGCTGCCTTTTTTTGTTCTCTTTTCATGATTTCGCTGCTGCTGGATGTGGTAATGAGCCTGGGCTCCAGACCATTCCGCCCCGTTTGATTTGAGTGCAGGAGAGCGGTGTTCCAGAGTTTGACCCGGCTGGGCAGTTCCGACATTATTTCAGCCGCAGGTGGTGGTGCTGGGCAACTGGTGAGCTGGTTCATCCGCTCCTGCCTCAGCCCCAGCTATTTTCATTTACTTTTTTAAACTAAAGCGGCTCCAGAGTCAATGCCTAGGAGTTAAGGCCCACTCTGACGAACAGTTGATCGGCGGTCACCATTTTGAGCCATTTGGTTCGGCGAACTCGCCGCAGATCACATCGAGGCTTTGGGAGAGAAGAGGAGCGTGACCAGGGGATCCCTGAGGGTAGCCTATTCAGGTTTTAAGCATTTGTTGAGTTGGGGGAGCCACCTTTGTTGCAGGTGTGCCCAGGGGACGCCATTTTGCTGTGGATCTTCTTGGTGGCCGCCATTTTTTTGCCTCCTCGTGACGGCCACCATTTTGTTGTACTCCTCATGGTGGCCACCATTTTGGATGAGTTTACTCTCTTGCTGGCATTTATTATTTTGTATACAGGGTGAGCCCCTTTGTAAGTTGGCATCTGTGGGCAGTTGTCCCTTGCCTTTTATGCCGTTGTTGTTTTTGGCACTTTGGAGGTTGTTTAGCCACTCTACCTAGTTGCTGACCTGCCTGGGTTCTGCTTCCACTCCCAGCCCCCCCCTTCTCTGATTGAAAGGCTTGGGATATTATGTGACTGTTCTTCCATTATTATTACTGTTGTATTGTTTACCTTGTTTGCCTCATTTCTTGCAGGCATAAAATTGTTCTGCTGGCATGGCTGACCCTGTTCTTTCTTCAAATCTGGAGGCTGAGGGTAGCCCTCCTAAAGAGATGGCATCATCCACTTCTACAGAGTCCAAGGCTAAGGCCAAGAGCAAGGTGCCCAGGGTTGTTAGGGCATCTACAAGGAAGGCTTCTACTAAAGACAAGGACGCTCTCCGGCGTCACAAAGCTCTGGAATGCCAATATGACAAGGCCAGACATTCTTCTGGGGCTTTATCCCCTTCTGAGCTTCCTTCTGTGTCTGAGATTTCTCCTCAACCTGTTTTTGGGGCCTTGCCTCATCATCTTCCTCTGGAGACTCCTAGTACAGCCCGAGAGACTAGTGAGAGCCATCTGGACTTGGACATGCCTATGGCCCAAGAGGTTCCAGTTGTCTTGCCTCCCGCATCTTCTGCTGATATTGTGGATGCTACTGTGTCACCAGGGGGCCTTCAAGAATCTGTCCCTGCTGCTACCGCTGGCCTTTCTTCTGCTGGGATGGATACACCTTTGAACGTCCAGGCCATGTTGTCTGATGTGCTGGCAAAAATTTTGGTGGCAGGAATCCAACAAGGTGTAAATCCTGGTCCGAAGGCCAATCCGCAGCTGGTGGAGAAAGGGCGTTTGTCTAACAAACCTTCTACTTCTACTCGCCATGACTATGTTTCCAGTGAGGACTCTGAGGCCGGGGAGGAATTTCCTGAGGAAATGGAATTGTCCTGAACAGCCTTCCTGAACAGCCATCATTCAAAGGCCTTTTCCGGCCTTTGATCTTCAAATCGCTGCTACACAAGGCCAAGTTTGGCCTGACACCTGCCACTACTGCTGAAGCCTCTACACTTCCAATGCTGCATGATCCCTTGTTCCGGGTAGCGAAACCGGACAGGGATGTGATTCCTTGCCCTCCTTTGTTTTTTGAGGTGGTGCAGAGTAGTTGGGCTCAACCCGGTTCCTTGACTGCCCCCAGTGGGCTGGACAAGAAGCTTTACTGTTCAGCTCCTGAATTGGAAGACATCCTGGCTTTGCCTTCTGTCGACGCACCGGTAGCGACTCTTGCATCCTCGTCTGTTATCACCAGTGACATTGTTGATGGCCTCAAGTCTGAGGACAGGAAGGCGGAGTTAGCTTTCAGGAAGACTCATCAGGCGGCTGCCTGGGTGGTAAAGGCCGCTACTTCCACATCGTATTTCACTAGAGCTTCCTTATTCTGGTTGTGCCAACTACAAGAGAGGTTGTCCCCTGATGACGTCAGACTTCACCAGGATGTGAACAAATTGGTGGCTGCGGCGGAATATTCAGACACTTGTTTGAATGCAGCTAAGTTCACTTCCCATGCCCTTTCTTCAGCTGTGACTTCTCGCAGGATGTTCTGGCTGCACAACTGGAGAGCTGACGCTAAGACTAAGTGGAAGCTTGCTTCCGCTCTTTACAAAGCTCCGAAGCTTTGTGGAGCAGCTCTTGATCCCATTTTAATAGAAGACAAGGACAAACACAAAGTTCTTCCCTCGTCTTACAGACAGCAGGAGAGGAGATATATTCCTTACAGCCAACATCAGTCCTTTCGTCCCTTCTCAGGAGCAGGAAAGTCCTTTCAACAACAAACCTACTCTCAAGGTGCAGACCGCTCTTCCAACAGGCAGTCCTTTCGTGACCGAGCCCGTAATCAACCTCTGGCTAAACGCCGGTGTCAGGATCCGGCTACAGGTCGTTTAGGGGAGGTAAATGACTCAAGGCCGTTGGCTCCCATTGGTTGTCTCCAGCAATGTCATCATCAATGGGAAGCCTCGACGTGCGAACAATGGATCCTTCGCATGGTGACGCACAAACTTTGCCTGGAATTCCACTCCACTCCTCCCAGCCGTTTCATTCGCTGTCAGGAATTGGAAGCAAGGAGACAGCTGATGGAGGCCGAACTTCATCATCTACTTTCTATCAATGCCATCGAGCTGGTGCCCGTGTCTCAAGAGGGGACGGGGTTTTATTCCACGGTGTTTCTAGTGCCCAAGGATTCAGGATTCAGGGGAATCTTGACTCTCAAGTATCTGAACCAATTCATCCTTTATTACAGGTTCAAGATGCAATCCCTGAGGTCCATCCTGATGTGCATCAGAAAAGGGGATCTTCTGCAATTGGTAGACCTCAAGGAGGCGTACTTACATGTGCCGATCCACCCAGCCCATCGCAGGTACCTTCGTTTCAAGTACACTGGCCGGCATTTTCAATACTGTGCGATGACATTCGGCCTTTCCTCAGCCCCAAGGACATTTACCAAGTTGGTTGCAGCTCCAACTTCTTCCAGTGTGTGTTCTTTGTTATCTGGACGACATCCTCGTCCTCTCATCCTCTCCACGTCAGGCAGTAAGGACATAGCATCAGTGATCACCATTTTCCAGGAGCACGGTTTTTCTATCAATATGCTGAAGAGTCACCTCATGCCCACCAACCGCATTCTCCACATGAGTGCGATCATCGACTCAAACAAAGGTCAGGTGTTCCTATCTCCAGACAGGGTTCACAGTCTCACCGGTTTGGTGACACAGGTCAAGTCGCAAAGGGCTGCGCCATCCCTGCTGCTCTCTCAACTGCTGGGGAAGATGGTATCGTGCATAGCCATCGTTCCCTGGGCACGCAGACACACTCACCAGTTACAATGGTTCCTGTTGCAGTACAAGAAGTCAGGCCGGGGCACGTCCAGAACACCAGTTCTACTTCCGCCCCAGATTTGCCTATCGCTACAGTGGTGGCTGTCCCCAGCTCTGTTGAAAGGGTGCATGTTCTTGGAGCCCGACCGCCTGGTCGTGACATCAGATGCGAGTTTACAGGGGTGGGGAGCTCACCTTTTGGACCACGTGGCTCAAGGGCTATGGTATCCAGAGGAAAGGACTCACAGAGTTGCGGGCGGTGCATCTTGCCCTTCGTCACTTTCACCCAGTATTGGAGGGTCACCATGTCCTGATCCTTACAGACAACATGACTACGAAGGCTCATGTAAATCGAGAAGGAGGGACTCAATCCAGACCCTTGATGATCGAGGTGGAGAAGTTGCTGAACTGGGCGGAGCGCCACACCCTGTTGCTGAGGGCAGACCACATCTCAGGCCAAGCCAATGTTTGCGCTGATTGGCTCAGCAGGGAGAGACTCGATCCAGTGGAGTGGCAGCTCCATCCACGCGTCTTTCGGGACATAGTCCAGCGGTTCAGCAGGCCTCTTTTCGCGACACCTCAGAACACCCAGCTTCCCAGGTTCTACTCATGCTTCCCGAGCACGGGAGCAGAAGGCTGCGACGCACTGCGCTGCCCATGGCCACCCGGCCTGCTTTACTCATTTCCACCTCTTCCGTTGATCCCGAAGGTCATTCAGAAGCTCCTGAGAGAACAGGTGGAGATTCTACTTGTAGCTCCCCTCTGGCCGCGCAGGGCCTGGTATGTTGACTTGGTGAGTCTTTCCGTATCCCCTCCATGGACACTTCCTCAACACAAGGTATCTCTCAGCCAGGGAGTCATCATTCACCCAGAGCCCCAGTGGCTCCGGTTGACTGTCTGGCACTTGAGAGGGTCCTCCTGAGGAAAGATGGGCTGCCAGATGATGTGATACGTACCATTCAGTTTTCCAGATGCCCATCGATGGTTCGTATCTACGAGGCATCCTGGAAGGCGTTTTCTCTCTGGTGCTCAAGACGTCATGTTGATCCTACATCGGCTGATGTTTCAGAGGTCTTACAATTCCTGCAGTCGGGGTTGGACAAAGGCCTGGCTCCATCGACCTTGAGGCGCCAGGTTGCGGGTCTGGCTACGGTCCTTTCCCACGATCCGTATCGCTTCTTGTCTCAGGATCCCAGGATTCGAGGGTTTCTTCGCGGAGCTGCGATCATCTCCCCTCTGATTGTGCATCGTTATCCATCCTGGGACCTACCTCTGGTGCTCCAGGCGCTTACCTCCGAACCGTTTGAGCGGTTGGGGTCCATCAGTCTCAAGTTCCTTTCCTTCAAACTGGCTTTCCTTCTTGCTATAACATCCGCCAGAAGGATTTCTGAGATTGTGGCTTTATCCGTGCGTAAGGACCTCTGCATATTTCATGTAGACAGAGTGATGTTGAGATTGGATCCTGCCTTCTTGCCTAAGATGAACTCCTGGTTTCATCGGGCTCAGGAGCTTATCTTGCCCGATTTCTGCCCGGACCCGCGTCATCCTCAAGAGCAACACTGGCACATATTGGATGTCTAGAGAGCACTGCGTAGATACCTCAGACGTACAGCCTCCTTCCGTCAAACTGAAGCGCTTTTGGTGTCTTTCCATCCATCTTCCATGGGCAGGAAGGTGTCTTCTTCAATGGTGGGACGGTGGATCAAGGCCTGCATTTCGACAGCTTATGAGCGCCAGGCCAGACCGGCAGCGCAGCAACCACAGCTGCGTGGGCTACACAAGCTTCCATCATGGACATCTGTCGGGCTGCCACATGGTCTTCTGCTTCGCCGTTTATCCGGCATTACAAGATTGACTCCTTTGCCTCTACTGAGGCTTCCTTTGCCAGGAGGGTGCTACAACAAGTCCATTCTGCCCAGGGCTCAGGGAGCAGTCAGCCTCCCGCCCAATGAGTGTGAGCTTGGGTATATCCCAGCCATGGAATGTAGGAGCAGCGCACCGGAAAATGGATGTTGACTTACCTGAACGTCCCTTTTCTGGGCGCTGTGACTACATTCCATTCCCACCTTTGTTCCGGCTTCCTGTTCTGTCTGGACTGTTGTTTGTTGGCGGTGTTGGTCTTCTTGTTTCCTTTGTTCTATATATTCCTGGTGTCAAGCTCCTTCGTGAAAAGACTGACGAGATCAGCACAGAGAGGGTGGACACCAACAAAAAATTTAAATATTTAACACTCAGTTTCCAAGCAACACATAAGTGAAATACCCAGCCATGGAACGTAGTCGCAGTGCCCAGAAAAGGGATGTTCAGATAAGCCAACGTCCATTCTCTTCATTATAGGTTTCCAGTAAAAGTTCTAACAGAAATATTTCTGGTTTCAACTCAATATGTTGTTGTATCATCTCTTGCAACCATGTCTTTTTCTAGTACTTCTTTGCTTCTTCAGGTGTCCACCACATATGATAGTAGGATCCAGGTAGTTGGTGACACTTCCAACATTTAGCTGATTTATCTTTAAACATCTTTGCCAACCTCACCGGTGGTAAATGCCATCTGTAAAAACATTATACAAATTCTCTTTATATGCGGTTGACATCATTAATTTATAATTCCTATCCCTCAATTTCTGCCATTTATCCAGATCTATCGTATAACCAAAGTTTTTCGCCCATGCTATCATTGTCTATTTTACTTGTTCCTCCTCCAATTTCATACCTAATAGATAATTATACAATTTCTTTATTGCCCTCTCTTCTGTTCCTGTTAGGATTTTATCTAACTCAGTTAATTTTTTGTAAAAGCCCTGTAATTTAACGTCTTTCTCATATTTAGACTGTATCTGCACATATGAATACCACATTATATTGATCCTTTGTTAGCTCATTTCTTCTTTTGTTTTAAGTCCCCCATCTTCATTTAAGATATCTTTATATCTTACAATATTTCAGATATTAATAATATTTGGGTGAATCAATGCTTCCATTTTTGAAAGCCAAACTGGTATCCTCAAATAATGTTGTTCTTTAATTTTCTCCCACATTAATAATAATGCATTCCTTATATAGTGTCAAAATATCCATGTATCTTATTTTTTCCCATACCATAAAAATGCATGCCATCCCAGTTGTAAATCATGTCCTTCCAAGGTCAATAGTCTTGTGTTCTGCAATACAATCCACTCTTTCATCCATGACAAGGTTGCTGCCTGATAGTACAGTTCCCAATTTGGTAGTCCAAAACCTCCTCTACTTCTTATCTCCTGTATCATTTTCAAACCAATTCTTGCCTTTTTCCCTTGCCAAATATACTTATGTATTATTTTGTTAAGTTCTTCAAAGTATTTCTTTTCCAATTTTATCAGAATTTTCTGAAATAGATACAATAATCTTGGCAATATGTTCATTTTAATTGTTGCTATTCTTCCTACCAAAGATAATTGCAAATTCTTCCACTTTTCCAGATCTACTTGGATTTGCTTCAACAGTTTATGGTAGTTATCTTCCTTAATTGTTGCACATCTTGCTGTCAGCTGTATCCCTAAGTATTTGACTTTCTTCACTATCTGAATATCTACACTTTTTACTAATTCATTTTTTTGTGTTTTTTGTGAGATTTTTAACTAGAATCTTAGTTTTCTCTTTATTTATTTTTAGCCCTGCCACTTCTCCATATTCTTCTATTTTTTTTATTAATTTGGACCCTGTTTTTAATGGATCTTCCAAAATAAAGGCTAAATCATCTGCAAACACCTGTAGTTTATATTGTTCCTTTTTAATCTCCATGCTTTTATCTCTGTATCTTGTCTAATATTTCTATTTAATACTTCCAACGTCAATATAAATTGTAATAGAGACAGTGGACATCCTTGTCTTGTGCCTTTCATAATCCTTATTTTCTCCGTCATGTCTCCATGTACTATCACTTTTGTGGTTTGCTCACAACGCCTTAAATCATTTTAACAAATCTCTCCCCAAAGTCCATCTTTTCTAACTGTGCTAGCATAAATTGTCAATTCACGTTGTCAAACGCTTTTTGTGCATCTAAGAAGATCAACACCATTTGCTTCTCTGAATGTGTTTTGTAACAGTGGTGAAATCTAAATTTCTTTCCTACCGGTTCTGTGGGTATGGCTTGGTGGGCATGGCTTCGTGGGGGTCATGTGACTGGGTGGGCGTGGCTATGTAACCATGTGACTGGGGGATCAAAAGACAGAAACTCACTAACAATGTCCTGCTGGAGCAGGGTTTGACTAGATAGCCTCCAGGTCCCTTGCAGCCCGGGATTATCCTCTAAAGCTGCATCTAGTGCCAGGTTTGTAGTCCTTCTGTCCTCTCTTTTTTCCTTCCTTCCTTCCTCCCTCCCTCCCTCTCTCTCTTTCTCTCTTTCTCTCTCAGGGAATCTCTTCACGGAAGCCCGCTGTGAGCAAAACTGGACCCACCCATTTTTTGCCTCTCCCCCCCCCCCCCCCCCCCCCCCCCCCCCCCCCCTCCTACCCACCCCCCCCCCCCCCTCTTTTTCCCCCCCCCCCCCCCCCCCCCCCAGTTTTTGGCCTAGCAGGCTTCAGGGAAGCCTGCTGGGAGCAAAACGGACCAAACCTCCCCCCCATTTTTGGCCTACACCCCCTTTTTTTGGCTGGGAGCAGAAACAGGCACACACACCCACAGTGCACCTCCTTAAAAAAAAGGTTCCGACGATCGTGCGCCACAACTATGATCATCGGAGCCTTTTTTTAACCTTTTAAAAGCATTTTTTAGTACCGGCTTGGGACAAATGCTTTTAAAACTAAAAAAAAGACTGATGATCACAGCTGTGGCGCGCGATTGTCAGAACCTTTTTTAACCTTTTAAAAGCATTTTTTTACTACTGGCTCGAACGAATAGGTTGTAAAAAATGCTTTTAAAAGTAAAAAAAGGTTTTGATGATCACAGCTGTGGCGCACAATCGTCAGAGCCTTTTTTTAACCTTTTAAAAGCAGGAAGTAACATCACTGAGGTGGGGGGGCAGAGCCTCGTACCGCCATCACTACCGTTTCTCCGAACCACCTGCCACAATCGCTACCGGATTGCTCGATCTGGTACAAACTGGGAGCATTTCACCCCTGTTTCATAATACTCCAAGGTGTTCAGAATTATTCTCATATTATCTTTAATTTAGGTTAAAAAAAATTTGATCTGGATGTATGAATTGGTTTAAAAACCGTTTCAGTTTTTCTGCAATTATTTTTTTTTATTAAAAAGTTTTACAAACAAAATTTCCAAACATTTTCTCCCCCCCCCCCCACCCCCCCCATCCCCCCCTTCCACCCCCCCTCCCTCTTACATCATTTTTACTTTCGCTTTTTTTGGTTTGTTTTTTTTTTTCAGGGCTGCTCTTTTACCCCTTCCTTTTACTCCAACCTTTCTTCCCCTACTCCCCCTCCCTTCCTTCCTTCCTTCCTGCTTCACTCCTCCTCTCTCCTACTTCCCGTTCTCCGCCCCCACTCCTCTCCTCTTCCCACCTTCTAACCTTCTCATCCACTCCTCTTTCCCCTCCCTCTTCCTTCTCTCCTTTTCCTTTCCTACTCTCCTTTCCACACTCTCTAGTCCTTCCCCTCTATCCAGTTGTTTCCCTTTTCAATACAATCTAAAGTGGTATTCGAGCAGCCTCGATTTCCCAGTTATGTTTACATTTATATATCTTTTCCCCAACCCATCCAACCCCCCCCCCACCCTAGACCTCCCAAAGCAGTAACAGGGTATTGCAATAACAAACATATACTAAAATATGCAAACATACTATAAGGTTCAAAATTTCCCATGGATCCTTTAACTCCCCTTATTAAAGTTCATCAGCCTCCCTAAAAATATTACAAACATTAAAGAAAGAAGATATCCATCCTTTTTACTTATTAAGATTATACATTTTAAAAAAGACAAAACCCTAAACTTTTATCTAGATCATTTCTAGTAATATAAATTCAAATTTTTCCCAAGGATATCCTTCAGTTAATCTTTGTATACAGAACATCCTAACTATATTGTAACCTTTAAAACCCTTCACAACTTCTCCAACAGTATTCAACTTCGGCACTTCTATAGTAAAACTAAAGTTGTTATCCATCCTTTTTACTTGTTAAAATTAAACATTTTGAAAAAACCTTAGACCTTTTATCTCATGTAATTTTTAAAGTCATCAATAAAACTTCTTATATCATATATGCAAATATAAAATTCAAAACTTTCCGGAGGGTTACCTTCAAGTTTTACTTTAACCATTATAGTACCATCATATCATTAAAAGAGAAAGGTTATCCTTTTTATATATAAAACATCCATACTTTAAAATAACCTTTAAAACTGCCAATTTAATCAAACTATTTCTTCTTTTTCTTGTATTTTTTCCAGTCTTTCTTTTGCCATAATTCTTTCAAAGTCTCTTCTGCCCCTCCTTTTCTTTTTGAAAGTTTCTTAAACTTGATCTGAGGTTGATGTGTCATAGAAACTCACTTCATTTTTGTGATCTTTTTCTTTAGCTTGAACTTAAAACCCTCATTTCGTCCTTTCTTGCTTGTATAGTCCTGCACATCATTCCTTTGTTTGTCAAACCTCAAGCTGCCAAATAGTTCATCCACTTGTAATGACTGATCCAGCTGCAACTCTTCTGTAAACAAATTGGAAATGTCTGCCAGAGCCTCCATTTCAATCATATCCTCCTGCATTCCGATCCCACCAGCTTGCGTTTCACTCTCCGAGCTTCTCTGTTTAATTTCTTCTTGTTTCCCCACCAACACTTCATTATCAAACTTCTTTTGAGACTTTCTTTCAATCGAAGCCGAAATGTTAAGAATAAGAAAGTCTAAAAGTTCTTGAAAAATTTTTGCAATTTCATTTCGGGTATTTACTAATTCACCAGGCAATAATCCTGCAGGTCTAACATCAGCCATTGTTTCAACTTTTACTTATTGAACTGTCAGACAAAGTCTATATGATCACCACTCTGTAGAAAATTCTAATTTATTTAACATCAATAACAACTCTTTTCCATTCCACATCGGCTCTAAAATGTTTTCCAATAGCTTTTTGTCTGTTACAAATGTAACAAACGCTAACAATCACTTTCACTAGTTAGCTTTGTTTCACGCCCTCAGGCGCCATTTTTTTAACGTTTCAAACGGAGTTAAAGATTTTTCCTTTTTCATTACTCTTCTCCTGCTCTGCTCAGCCAGCTCCTGAATTCCAAGTTAAGAATAATTCTTAAAGTTATTTTACCCAAAAGATTATTTAGATTTAAGTTGCTGGTGTGGTCGCGGCGTCTTGCTCTGCTTCAGCAGAGTCGTTCCAAGTCCGGAGCTGCTTGGCTGGTTTCTGGGGAGTTCCCCCACTTCGCACCCCAGAGTTTTCTCTGGGGGGCTTTGGGGAACTCTACCCCCACCAGCCTGCTCTTCACTCTCCCCTTTGCCCGGGGAGAGCCTTTTTAAGCCTCCCGACAGCACTTGCCTGCTGTTCGGGGGCTTTTACGAAACTAGGAAGCAGGCGCCCATTTTCAGGCATCTTCAACGAACCGCGGAGCCACCCGAAGTCCAATTTTTCTGCAATTATTGACGCAAATATTTTATAATCCGCATTTATCAAGGATATTAGTCTGTAGTTTTTTATTTGTTGTAGGTCCACTTCTTCTTTCGGTATAAGGGTAATATAGGCTTTCATCCATGAATTCGGTACCTTTGCCTCTAACAAAAGTTTATTGAATATTTCCAACATTGGTCTGCTTAAAATTTCTTGCAATTCTTTATATAGTTCAACTGGTAGACCATCCGATCGAGGTGTCTTCCCATTTTTTTTGCCTCTTAATTGCTTCTGTTAACTCCATCATAGTTATATATTCATCTAGTGCTATTTTGACTGCTTCAGATATTTTAGGTATTTTCGCTTTTTCCAAATATTTTATTTTCTATTCTGATATTGACTCTTTCTCATATTGCTTCTTATAATAGTTTTGGATCACTTGCTTTTTCTCTTCATTTTGATATTGAATTTCTCCTTCATTGTCCATTAATTTGTCTATCAATTTCTTTTTCTCTCTCTCTCTTTTTTTACTTATATGCCAGCCATCTTCCTGGTTTGTTAGCATTTTCAAAAAAAGTTTTGTTTAGCACTTTTAATTTTCCATGCTAATTCTTCTTTTTCCATTAAACTCATTTTATGTTTCATTAAGTCCATTTGATTCTTTATTTCCTTTTTTTGTGGATCCTTTTGTAATTCTAACTCAAGTATCTTATATTCTTCTTCTAATATTCTTTAATTTTGTTTCTTCTTTCTGTTTTGCTTCCCTCTGTATGTTATAGCTAGTCCTCTAATGTACGCTTTAGTTCTACCCCATATATTTTGTAATGATGTTTCTTCTTCTTCTTCTTCTTCTTCTTCTTCTATTCTACTGCCCTGGTCCGTCTCCACCCCCCCCTTCCCACTGCGACCCGGTTGTGGGCGTTGGTTGGGATTACTATCATCCCGACTGGACCCTTCCTGCTCTTGGACTCATTAGCCCCTAAAATGACTACACTTGACCCCCGTTTCTGGCTATACCATCAGTATCGACATCTGTAACGCCTTGCTGTGAGGAGAGGTTTAAGCCTGGGCACGGGCACCGAGGGAGTCACTTTTGTTGCAGCTGTCACTGAATAAGATCTGTTACCAGCCGCCGTGAGAAAGTGGCTTGGTCACTGCTTTCCCGGGGCAGCGGCCTGAGATCCCTCTCCACTGTCGTGAGAGGACAGTGGAACCTGGTTGACCCGCGCCGAAATGGTGAACTTTCTCTCCCGGACCTTTTTTAATCATCATCATTGAATCCTTGGACTCATTCATCTTCCCCAGACAGACTTTAGGATGTATTCACCAGCTGAGCTCTTAGCGCTGCGAGACTCCCCCCTCTCGCAGGCCTGGCCCTCCATGTTATCGAGGGCCTATCTTGATGATGGGTTTTGGAACCCCGAGAGATGGCATGTAGCAAAGAGGGGGTTGAGGGGTTTTTTATTTAAGTTTTTAAGGAAAATTTTAAGGGGACCCGGGAGGAAGGGAGGGGGTTGTAAAGGTGAACCTGGGGGGGTCCAGATAGCCACTGAGCGGGGTGATTGGTCGATTGGCTGCAGCAGAGGGGTCGTGGAAGTAAATTTAACCAGGGAACAGGGGGGCGACAGGAAAGGCAGTGAAATTGAAATAATGAGTGGGAGGGGCAGGTATGACGGGTGCAGGGGGCCATATCATGTGTCGGGGGTGCACATATGCTGTTTACAAGCAGTTGCGCGCTCCGGCCCCCAATGTGTGACTCGTGTCCTGAGTTGCGCAGTCTCAGGCCCAGGGTCCGTGGCGGATGTTATGTAATGCCAGGTCAATTGTTAATAAAGCCCCCCTCATTTGTGATCTTATTATGGAGGGGGGTGCGGACCTGGCAGATATCACGGAGACCTGGTTGGGCCAAGGGGGGGTCCCCCTCGTTGAAATGTGCCCACCAGGTTTCTGTGCATTTCATCAGCCAAGGGCTCAGGGGAAGGGTGGGGGAGTGGCGGCGATTATTAGGGAAAGCCTTTGTCCGAGGGAGACCACTGTTCCTCAGGTAGTCGGATGTGAGTCCCTTTTTGTGAAGTGGGGCCGTGGGGTGCAGATGGGTCTGTTGACTACGTACCTGGCTCCTTGCCACGTGGTGGCGACCCTGCCCAAGCTGCTCGACGTTATTGCCGGGGTGGCGGTTAATACACCCAGACTTATTGTCATGAGGATTTCAACCTACCATCTGCAGGTGAGGCGTCAGAGGTGGCTCGGGAGTTCATGGCTTCCATGGCGGCCATGGACCTGAACCAGTTAGTTCAAGGCCCCACTCACATAGGGGGACACACTCTGGACTTGATTTTTGTCTCTGGTCAGTGTTTGAATGATCTTGGTAGAGGGGACCTAGATAACAAACCCTTGTCATGGACAGATCATTCACTCCTTCACTTGGACTTCCAGTCGCTTCCCCCCGCCACAGGGAGACGGAACCGACCAGATGGTTCTGTCCTGAGCGCCTGATGGACCCCGAAAGGTTCCTGATGGAGCTTGGGCCATTTCCTGAGACCCTGGCACACGACTCAACTGAAGAGCTGGTGGCCGCCTGTGAGAGTGCGGCTGCTGAAGCTTTGGATCGCGTCGTGCCTTTGCAGCCTCTGACCCGATGGAGATCTCAATTGGCTCCTTGGTTCTCTGAGGAGCTGAGAGAGATGAAGCATCGGAAAAGACGCCTAGAGAGCATTTGGAGGACTAGTCAATCCGATTCCGACCGGACACTGGTGAGGTCATATATCAAGACTTACCTAGTGGTGATAAAAGCGGTGAAATTAACCATTTTTCCGCTCTTATCGCATCTGCAGAGAACAGCCCAGCTGCTTTGTTTAGGGTGACCCACTCCCTTCTTCGGAGGGGAGTGTGGGAAGATCCCTTGCAGGGTTGTGTTGAGGATTTTGTGCAATTCCTGCATGATAAAGTCGCTCGGATTCGGGAAGGCTTGGAGTCCGATTGGATGAGTCAAGGGGAGGAGATGAGGGTAGGTCTTGAGAATATTACCTGGGAGGAGTTTGATCCTGTGGCTCCCGAGGATGTGAACAGGGTTCTGGGTAAGATTAGTGCTGCCACATGTTTATCGGACCCATGTCCCTCCTGTTTGGTACTGGCCTCCTGGGAGGTTACACGAGGCTGGCTCCAGGGGATTATAAGTGCTTCTCTGAATGAGGGTGCCTTTCCCGCCGCCTTGAAAGAGGCGGTGGTGAGGCCCCTCCCCAAGAAGCCTTCCCTGGACCCGGCTGAATTAGCCAACTTTTGTGGCGAAGGTTGTTGAGAGCGTGGTGGCATGACAGCTTCCCCGGCACCTGGATGAAGCTATCTATCTGGACCCGTACCAGTCGGGCTTCAGGCAGGAGTACAGCACAGAAATGGCATTGGTCGCGTTGGTGGGTGATCTCTGGAGGGCTCAGGACAGGGGTTGCTCCTCTGTCCTGGTCCTATTAGATCTCTCAGCAGCTTTTGATACCATTGACCATGGTATCATGCTGCAGCGGTTGAGGGGGTTAGGAATAGGGGGCACCGTTTTGTGGTGGTTCTCCTCCTTCCTCTCCGACAGCTCGCAGTTTGTGTTGGCCGGGGGGTAGAGGTCAACCTCGAGGCGCCTCGCATGGGAAGTGCCGCAGGGGTCGGTCCTCTCGCCCCTTCTGTTCAACATTTATGTGAAGCTGCTGGGTGAGATCATCCGTGGTTTTGGGGTGAGAGTCCATCTGTACGCTGATGACACTCAGCTGTACATCTCTACCCCAGACCACCCCAATGATGCCCTTGATGTGATGTCTCGCTGCCTGGAGCCGTGCGGGTCTGGATGGGGAGAAATAGGCTCAAACTCAACCCTTCCAAGACCGAGTGACTGTGGCTTCCGGCGTCCCGATATAGTCAGCTGGTGCCATCGCTGACTATTGGGGGCGAATCGCTGCCCCCCACAGAGAGGACTCGCAATCTTGGTGTCCTCCTGGACGCACGGCTGTCTTTTGAAGAGCATATGATGGCTGTGGCCAGGGGGCTTTTTATCAGGTTCGCCTGATTCGCCAGTTGCAGCCCTTTCTGGACTGGGACGCTTTGCGCATGGTCACTCATGCCCTTGTCACCTCCCGGCTGGACTATTGTAATGCTTTCTACATGGGGCTCCCCTTGAAGAGCACTCAGAGGCTCCAACTGGTCCAGAATGCGGCTGCATGGGTGGTTATGGGCGCAACTCGTTGTGCCCACGTGATACCCCTCCTGCGTGAGCTGCACTGGCTCCCAGTGGTCTTCTGGGTGCGATTCAAGATGTTGGTTACCACCTTTAAAGCGCTCCATGGCATAGGACCCGGGTACCTTCGAGACCGACTTCTGCCACCAGTAGCCTCCCACCGGCCAGTTCGCTCCCACAGAGAGGGTCTCCTCAGGATGCGTTCGGCCAAGTTATGTTGGCTGGCAACACCCGGGGGGGGGCTACTCTGTGGGAGCCCCAGCCCTGTGGAATGAACTGCCCCCGGAAATGCGTAAGATCTCCAACCTCAGGGTATTTCGCTGTGCCCTTAAGACCCTGCTGTTCCGCCAGGCCGGGCTATCAATGTAATGATTTTAAATTGGATGTTTTAAATTTTTGGGGTCTTTAATATTGAGCCAAAATTATTTAATAATTTTAAACTATTTTAATTGTTATTTGTCTTTGTGCTTTTAATAGGCTGTACACCGCCCTGAGTCCTTCGGGAGAAGGGCGGTATAGAAATAAAATTATTATTATTATTATTATTATTATTATTATTATTATTATCTTTGAAAAAAAAGTCTAGTTCTCTTCCCATAAATTGAATACATTCCTTTTCCTTTAATATTTCTTGGTTCGGTGTCCATCTCAATATTTTTTTTGTTATATCTCGATATAACTTTTATTGGGTTGTGGTCTGCCCAAGTTCTTTTTTTTTTTATTGAAAAAGTTTTACCAATACAAATTTTCCCCCTTTCCCCCCCCAACCCAACATTATAAGATACATATAAAAACAATATATAATTCCATCCCATCCCCACCCTAACCCTCCCCCTCCTCCCTCTTCCCTCCCCCCTTGACTTCCATTATATGCAATGTTAATATTCCCAAACAATATATATGTTATTCAATCTTCCATATCTTTTTTTCTATATTTACTAACATACTAACATAATCATCTCAGCTAAAAGCGATATAATATTTTCTAGTCTGATACTTATTCTGTACATACTCAATCCATAATTTCCATTCCTGTATATACTTCTCATGCGTCTGGTCTTTTAAAAAAGCTGAAACCTTTGCCATTTCTGCAAATCCAGCCATCTTCTGGGTCCATTGGTCAACCGTCGGTAAAACATCACTCTTCCAATATTGGGCAATCAACAACCTAGCTGCTGTCACCATATACAAAATCAATTTAGTTTCACCCAGTGTAAAGTCTTTAGCTATACCCAATAGAAAAAATTGCGGAGAAAATTGTATTTTTTTCTTTAAAACATTTTGCATAACCCACCAAATTTTTATCCAGAAAGCCCTCACTTTCCTGCAAGTCCACCATATATGATAATATGTAGCATCTAAACACTCACATCTCCAACATTTTGGCTGCACGTTAGGGTACATACAAGACAATTTCTTGGGGTCTAAATGCCATCTATAAAACATTTTATAAAAATTTTCTCGTAGATTTTGTGACTGTGTAAATTTAACATTCTGAACCCATATTTTTTCCCATGTTTCCATCATTACTGGTTGAGAGAAATTTTGTGCCCATTTAATCATACAATCTTTAACTAGCTCATTTTCTGAATCCCTTTCTAACAAAACATTATAAACTCTCTTAATATGCATTGGACCTGTCCGCTTTATCTGTTCAACCAATTCTACTTCATATTCCATTAAACCAGTTTGTTGATCTTCTTTCCACCTCATCTGTAATTGATTGTACTGTAACCAAGTCAACGATTTCCCTTCTTCCAACAGCATATCCAAAGTCTTCAATCGCCACCTGCCCTCTTCAAAGTAAAGTAACTTTATATAAAAAACCCCCGAGTGACTTAATATTTGTATTCCACATGGTATCAGCAAGATCCAGCCAAAACGGAATTTTATAATCCCAATTAATTCGGTGCCTTCTCCAGACTCTCAACAAGGCATTTCTGAGTAGATGACTATTGAACACTTTGTCCACTTTGTTATCATAAAATAGGTATGCATGCCAACCCCAAACCAGGTCATGGCTTTCTATATTCAACAAATCAGTCTTAGTTTTCCCAAACCAATCACTTAATTGTGTCAATGCAGTTGCTTCATAATATAGTCAAAGGTTTGGGAGTTTAAGACCACCTCTCTCACGAGTATCTTGCATTATTTTCAGTTTAACTCTTGGTTTTTTATCATTCCAAATAAATTTATTCAGTCCTTTTTGCCATTCTAGCAATGGTTTGTCTGATTTAAGCACCGGTATCATTTGAAATAAAAAGATAAGTCTAGGTAAAACATTCATCTTTACTGCTGATATTCTTCCAAGCAGTGATAACTGCAGTTTCTTCCAGTTTTGCATATCTTTTTGTATCTTTTGCCACAGAACCTCATAGTTATTTTGAAACAGTTTAGCATTGGAGTCTGTGATTTGTACTCCTAAATATTTGACCTTTGAAACAATCTCAAAACCTGCCATTCTTTCCAGTTCCTTTTTTTTGCTCTCTGTCAGATTTTTGACAATCATTTTAGTTTTCTTCTGATTCAGCCTAAAACCAGATACCATGCCATAATCTTCTATGATATTTTTCATCTGGATTATTGAGTTCATAGGTTGTGATAGGGTAACAACCAGATCATCTGCAAATGCCTTAGTTCTGTAGTCCTCTTGCCTTATAGCTATTCCAGTCAAGGAGTTCGAATCCCGTATTGCGTTAAGTAAGACTTCTAAAGTTAGAATAAATAATAACAGGGATAATGGACAACCTTGTCTGGTGCCTTTTTGTATGTTAAAATTCGATGTTAAACATCCATTAATAATAAGTTGTGCATATTGATCTTGATAAATTGCACCAATCGCTTGTATAAACCGCTCCCCCAAGTCCATTTTTTCCAAAGTCTTAATTATAAAGTTCCAATTCACTTGATCAAAGGTTTTTCCGCATCCAAAAAAACCAGCACTGCAGAGATCTGTTTATTCTTATCTAGATAGTCCATTAAGTCTATAACTTGCCTAACATTCTCCTTCATATATCTGCCTTCAATGAATCCTGCTTGGTCATGATGAATTATCTTTTGAATAACTGGCATCAATCTGTTGGCTAGTACTTTTGCAAAGATTTTATAGTCTGTGTTTAGTAAAGATATTGGTCTATAATTTTCTGGTTTCTTAGGACCTGATTCTTCTTTCGGAATCAATGAAACAAAAGCTGTTTTCCATGAGGAAGGTATCTTACCTCCTAGTTGTATATTACGAAATAAGTCTTTAAGATGCTCAATCATTTCTTCTTGTAAAGTTTTATAATAAATTGCAGTTAAGCCGTCCGTCCCTGGAGCTTTAGCTGTTTTTAATTGTTTTATAGCAAAACTGATCTCCTCCACTGTTATCAATTGTTCCAAACTTTTCTTTTGAGTCGTTGAAATTTTTGAAACTCTCTTGTTTTCTAAGTATTCATCTATAGTAATATTCTGTATGTCATCTTTAGCATATAACTTAGTATAATATTCCAAAAAGGCTTTTTTAATTAGATCTTGTTGATAAACTTCTTTATCAGCATATTCAGTACTATCAATAATTCGTGTCGATGCTTGTTTCCTCAAAGTATACGCCAACCACCTGCCCGGTTTATTAGCATTGGAAAAGGTATTATGCTTTGCAAATTGTAAGTTAGTTGCCGTTTGGTCTGCTATAAGCATTTAAAATTGATCCTTCAAAAGTTTTATAGCCATTTGCAATTTTCCATCTGTTGGTTTTTGTATCAGTTGTTGTTCTTTCTTTTTTATCTCAGATTCCAGTTGTAGTCTTTTCTTCTGCTGATTCTGCCTGTGTTTAGAGTTCATTTGAATTAGTACTCCCCGCATATATGCTTTACCTGCGTCCCAAACTGTTTCAATAGGGGTACCTTTATTCAGGTTAAATTTAAAAAACTCCTTTAAATGCTTTTTAAGTTCAATTATATTTTTTTCATATCTGAATAGATTCTCATTTACTCTCCAGGATCTTCTTTCTCTTTTGCCCATCTCGATTTCCATCCAGACCGGACTGTGGTCAGTCAAAGTCCTAGGAAATATCTTTATTTTCTTTACTTTAGAAAGTAAGTTAGAAGTTAAGAGAAAAAAGTCTATTCTGGAAAAGGATTTGTGCCTGTCTGAGTAAAAAGTAAAGTCCAGTTCATTTGGGTTTCGAATTCTCCAAATGTCTTTCAATTCCAAATCCTCTTTCAGTTCGAAAAAAGCTTGTGGTAGTTTATTCCCTATTTTGGCCGTAGTTTTTTTATCCAATCTAGGTTGGATTACTCCATTCCAGTCGCCCATTATTATAATGTTTGAATAATCCCAATCCAGAATTTTTAAATGAAGCAACTTGTAAAAATTTTCCTGCTGTTGATTTGGAGCATATATTCCGACCAACAAGATTGGTCCACCATCTGTAATAACTTCAATTGCAATATATCTTCCATCTTTATCTACTTCTATAGTTTTAGCTACAAATCTCTTGTTTATATATATCACCACTCCATTCTTCTTTTCTAAATTTGAAGCAACAAATTGCATTCCCAATTTTGAATTTATCAAGTATTTCTGATCTTGCAATTTTACATGAGTCTCCTGTAAGCAAATAACATCATTATGAAATTGTCTCAAATAGTGAAATATCTTCCTTCTTTTTTGCGGAGAATTCAGTCCGTTAACATTCCAAGACAAAAATTTAAGTGCCATTTGACCCTGTCTGAAGTTTTGAGAGCAATTGTTGAAGATTCTCTCCTACGGTAGCAATCTTCGGTTTAGCTCCTCCCATGACTTCAGCTTGCTGCTTATCTTTGGTTCTTTTTTCACGCTGTGGCTTAATATATTCTTGCTGCTGTTGCTTCATTTGTTTAGACATTGCTCTGGTTATACGTTGCTCTTCCATTTTAGATGTTGTTACTTCCAAAGCCATCGCCTCCTCTGTAATGGTTTTAGACATTTCTTCCAAAGGAGAAGCTTCAAATGGTGCAAAAGGGTCAACCACAACTCCACCTACTGCTCCCATTGACTCTCTTGCCTCCCTTTGCGACTGCCTTATTTGTGCTTCTGTTTCTTGATCAATCTCAGCTTGTAGTTGAACTTCCTTATCTATTGGTGAAGATGTGCGTGGAGGAGGAGAGCCCGCTTTCAAAACGTTATAATAAAATTCTTCTGCTTTTTCAATAGTGTTAAGGCGGTATCTCACTCCTCGCAGCCTCAATATTACACCTATTGGCGCATCCCACCTGAATTGTATGTTCTGTCTTTTCAATTCTGCCACCAGAAATCCAAAATCCTTTCTATCTCTTAACATTTTGGGTGGTAATTCTTTAAAAACTCCAATCTCACTTCCATCAACTTGAACTGTTGTAACAAAGGAATTTTGCAAGATTTCATTTCTCATTCTTCTGTCTGTAAAATATATAACCACATCTCTAGGCAGTTGTCTTTGTACCGCCACACGAGAATTAACTCTGTAGACCTTGTCCATCTTGCACAAAACCACGCCTGGTTCCACTTTCAACATAACTGCCAAAGCCTCTGCACAAATTTTCCTGAGATCCTCCCTGGTGTTCTCTTTTACACCTCTCAGTCTAATAGCATATTCCATTGATCAAAATTGCATCATAGTAATCTCATTTTGCATTTTTTGTGTAACTTCTTCAATTTCTGTCATTCTTGAATCAGAAGCTCTAAATTTGGTCTCCATCTCTGAGGCAAGATTCTCCACTTTTTTATCAATCTGCAACACTACCTCAGACAGGCCTTTAACCACTGTTTGAATATCTTGTTTAACTGCATCATATTTCTCTTGAACCATTCCTTTAACCTCCTTCTCTGATCTTTGAATTTCTTTAATAATAAGGTCATATTGACTTTCTTCCTTTGTCTGAGATTGCAACTGCGCTGTTTGAGGCTGTTTCTGTTTATGTGTGGGGGAACAACCCCCCCCCCGGTTGCTTTGTTGCCATTTTACCTCTTAAAGATCTTCCTTTTCCACAAACTCTAGCAACTTTTCCCAAAAAGTTCTCCAGATTCAATCAGGTCTATAAAAGTCAATTAGTATTTTTATTTTATTTTATTTTATTTTTGGATACTTTTCTGCCTCTTCCAGCCGGATTTGTTACTTTAAAATGTAGCCGGATACACTGATCAGATTACTTTCGCTTTCAGCTGTTCTCCACTGAAAGCAAGCACCATCTTTTTTTTTCCCCTTTCTCAGAGCCAGATTACTTTCACTTTAAGAACTCTTTAAAATAGTCCAAAAAACTTCCAATACTTGCTGTTTAATAAGAAGTTTCAGATCTTCCTTATTTTTCGTTGTTGTTGGTAATGCTGCCGCGCTGTCTTGCTCTGCTTTGAAGCAGAGTTTCCCAGTCGTCCGGAGCTTCAGCGGGGTGGATAGGGAGTCCCACCCTGTTAACTCCCCAGAAGCAAAAAAAGCTTTCTGGGGGTCTCACAGGGGACTCTACCTGCAGCCGCCAGCTCTCCTCACAAGCCCTTTACGTCTCGGAGTTTTTCGAGCCGTTTCAGTTGCCGAAACGGCTCTTTTACGGGCGATCGGGCTGGCGGTCTTCAAAAGACCGTCAGCGACGGCTCGCGGCAACAGCGGAAGTTCTTAATTCAATACTTATTTCTTGTACATTAGCTTTCAATTCTGCTGTCATCCATATTGTATCTATCCTTGACCAAGACACATGTCTGTTTGAGTAGAATGAATATTGATTTTCTTTGGGATGCATTTCTCGCCAAACATCTTGAATAGCTATTTCTTCCGCCATTCTTGAAAAGGCTTTAGGAAGTATTTTCCTTGCCTTTTTATTCACTTTTCTATTTTATAGTTCTTTTCTACATCCACAATTGCATTAAAGTCTCCCAGAATACAAATGTTATCATAATCAAGTTCTGCTATTTTATTATGAAGTTTTCTATAAAAAATACTCTTTGTTGGCGTTTGGTGTGTATATTGCTACCAAAAGCATCAATTTGTTATTCATCATTAATTCCACCATCAAAATTCTGCCTTCCTCATCTGTAAAAACTTGTTTAGCATTTATTGCTTCTTTTATATAAAAGGCTATTCTCTTTTCTTTTGTAGTGATAAAGTGATATATAACTTCCCAATTTTAGGGTATTCCAGTACTTTCTTATGTTGGTTTGTGTGTGTGTGTGTACTTCTTGCAAACAAATTATTTCCAATTTTAATTTTTCTAATCTATGAAAAATCTTTTTCCTTTTTATTACCAAATTCAGTCCATTTATATTGATTGAAATTAATTTGAATTCTTCTTCCATAGTTATTTGTAAATAGGATTTGTTGTTCTAGTCGTTCTTATCTCTCTTGGTTCTTTTGCTCTTGCTCCCTCTCTTAACGTTGTTTCCTCCCAATCTCTTTCATCTACTTTTCTTTGCATGCTCTTCTCTTCCTTTCTTCTCGTTGTCTTGTCTCCTCTTTGTCACTTATTCTCATTTCCTCTTGCATTCCAAAATATTGCTCATAAAATTGCTCTGGTTTCTCTTTGGAGTCCAGTCTATGTCTTTGTTTCATCCAAGTCACCAATATTCCCTCTGGAATCAACCACCTGAAGTTTGATCCGTGCTTGATTAGTTGTCTTGTTAAAAACTGATATTCTCTCCTTATTTCTCTTACTCTTCTCGACACATGTTTTAATACTACGATTTCCTTCTCCTTGTATTTTAATGGGTCGTCTCTCACTATTTGTAAGACTTCTGCCTTCATTGCTTTTTTTGTGAATCTCACATGGACTTCTGTAGGCAGTTTATATCTTGCCACATACCTGGTGTTGACTCTAAATATCTCATCAATATTTTCCAATATTTTTTATTTATCTATCTCTAAGGATCCTGTCAATAACTCTGCCATTATTTCTGGCAGATGTTCTCCTTTTTCTTCCTCCATGTTCTGAAATTGCAAATAGAAGTCAGTCCATTCTATCTCCAGAGAAATTATTGTTCTCTCTTTGATTTAATCTGCCAATGTAAGTCTATCATCAACTTCATTCATTTTTTTCTACATGTTCAGCCTTTTCTTCTATTTTCTATATATGTTGTTCTTTTCCATCATTTGTTGAACTTTTCTTAATTTGTCTTCTACTTCCTCTAATCTGTCATCTACTGTCCCTATTTTTACTTTAACTTCTTTAAAGTCATCATGCAGCGCTTGGATCATTTCTTTCAGTTCTGACTGTATTGCATTCGTTTTCTCTTGTTGAACTAGAGCAGGGGTCCTCAAACCTTTTGAACAGGGGGCCAATTCCTCAGTCCCTCAGATGGTTGGGGGACCAGACCGGCTGAGTGGGTGTGGCTAGGTGGGTCATGTGACAGGGTGGGCATGGCCAATTTAGCAGTCCATTTTGCCTTTGTCCTTGCTATACTTGCTCAACCCAAGGAATCTATTTACTTAAGACACACCCCCTCCCCAAAAGGGAAAAAGAGTGCAAACTTTCTTGCCACTTGCCTAACTTCATTACAACAGCAGCTTCAGGCTCCTTAAAATAGGCCATTAAAAAAAGAATAAAACAAACAGTATTTCCTTCAAAATAACTCCTTATCATATGTTTCAGATGACCTGTGAGTGCCTGCTAGCAGGGGAGGTGGCCAGGGAAGGGATAGGAGACCAGCCTCCTTTTTTGAATTATTTGGGATTATAGGGCAAAGTCTTTTAAGCCTGGAGGAGAATTCATAAACTGATTTGCTTTTTGCCACAAATGTGCATGTGTATACACACACACATCAATATCTACCAAAATTGTTCAGCAACCAATTTGGTGGATGTATTTTATATATGGCAAGAATCAAAGCAGTGGGTGAATTCTCCTTCAGGCATTTTACTGAAGTTGCATTTGAATTAGTGTTAGCCAACTTCAGCTGATTTTGAAAAAGCTAGAAGACATGGACACATGTCCCCCACTCACCAACTTTTAAAGGGCTACTTTAAAAGCAGCCGCTCCCCTACCCAACCCACTGGCCCTGGAGCATATGGCAGTGAAAAGCATCCTGAAAGGCTGTTTTTAAAGACTTTTAAAGCACTACTTTTCAAGCTGGAAGCTGCTTTTCAAACCAGCAGCAACCCCTCCCCTACTCACACACCCCCCCCCCCCCCCCGATCATGTGGCTGCTCTGTCGGCAGCAGAGCTGCTTTGCAAGCTGGTAGCACCCCCTCCCCTACTCAACCACCGGCCCTGGATCACTTGACTGTTAAAAACACCTTGAAAGGCTGTTATAAAAATGTTTTTAAAGACTTTTAAAGCACTACTTTACATGCTGGCAGCTGCTTTTCAAGCCAGCAGTAACCCCTTCCCTACTCACTCCACCCTGGATCACGTGGCTGCACTGGCGAGATCACCCCTCAGTCAGCTGGCCCTCCCCCCCCCCACCCTTCAGCCTTACCTTTGACAGCAGCATATGATCAGCAGTGCAGCTCAACCGGTAAAATAACTAACCAAAAGTGCAGCTGGAGTGGATGATCGCTGGAAGATAAGGCCAATGGTGAGGGTTGGGGTGAGGGGCGGGGCTGAATCCCACCACTTCGCGAGCTGGATACTTTGCATTGGCGGGCCGTATCCAGCCTGTGGGCCGTAGTTTGAGGATGCCTGAACTAGAGCAACCAAGGTTTCTGTCCCGCAGGGCTTGAAGTTGTTGAAGAGGTCGCTGATGATGAAGATGAAGCTGTTTTCCTCATAATTAATATTTGTAATCCACCATGAAAGGAAAAAAATCCAAGACTTCCAATAATTCAAATCTCTTAACTTCCCTTCTTCTATTTATTATTTATTGTTTGTTGCTTTCTTTGGGTTCTTCAGACCCTAATCCTTTAATATCCAGCCACAAGGGATATTAAATTGTAATCCACTTAGGCCCACCAAACCCAATTATTTTTTAATTGCCTTGGGGGGAGGAAAGTAAAAGAAAAAAACCCACAAGTTTCACAGAGTTCACAGAGCCAGAGAAAAGAAAAAAAGAAAGAAAAAAGAAAAGAAAAAAAAGAGTCTTTTTGCTATTAATGTTCCCTTTGAGTTCCAAGAGCAAAGCTATTTGATAATAAGTTTCTCAGTTTTGGGTTCCAGTCAGACCAATTTGTACTGCCAAGATTATTTCTAATAGTCACTTATCGTTGTTTATACAGTTTCTCAAGATTGTCTCTACAGCTGCAACTGCAGCTCCCAATCTCCACTTCCAATTTCTGCCAGTAGATGGCACTCTGGCTCTGCTGTTCTCTCTCCTCCTAGCTCTTTCAGACTATATTTCCAGTTCAGACTATATTTCAGACTATATTTCCGCTTTCAGACTATATTTCCAGTTTTAATAAAATAACATAAGAATAGAAACAAAAGGCAGTTCAGCTTTTCCGATTTTTATGGGGTTCAAAAACTGTATACAGTCCAATAATATATTTGAGATATCCAGTCCAGTTTATAGTATCTAATATTTTCACTCCTTCTTAAAAGTTCCTCCAGCCTCACTTCCTGTTTTAGAGCAGCTCAAAAATGCTCTCCTCGCCGCTGCACAGGGTGGGGTGGAAAAAAATAAAAACAAATCCACCTCCTTCTTGGAGTCCCACTTCCACCTGTTATTTCCCAGGGAGGTTCTTAGTTCTACTCCTAATAAAAATTGTAAGTTGGAATTCTCTCACCCAGATCAATCACACTGACAGTCTCTCACTTCATCTCTTCTCTTCTGTGACTGCCCCAGCTTTGGTCCGGTATGCAATGTCCTTCGTTTCCATTCTGTCGGGTTTAAGAGCCTTCTCTGAACCAATCGGAGTTTGTGGGCTCCCTGAACTCAGCAGAGCATGCTCTTCCTTTCCTCACCCCTTTGGGGTGATTCCAGCCCAAAAGAACCATCCCAGCAGATGGATTTGGTGCTATCTCCCAGGAGTTTCCAAGAGATCTTCTTTGCTGCAACGCTAGCCACACCCCTCAGAAGGCTCTAATTCTGATTGAGTCTAACTTGGGCACCCTTCAAATGCTTTTATGGGTAGTCCTTGACTTACGACCACAATTGAGCTCAAAATTTACTTAGCAAGATAGTTGTTAAGTGAATTTTGACCCATTTTATGACATTTCTTGCTACAATTGTTAAGTAAGTAACTGGATGGTGGGCCTCCATAATGAGGATTCCCCACTGCTGAGGGATTACGACCAGTTTATGACAGCCCTCCAAGTGCGCTTTGATGACCCCATAGCTGAACGAAAGACTAGAACCAGGATGAAAACTCTAAACCAGGGGCGGAGATTGGTGGCCAGATACATCCAGGAGTTTCGCAAGCTGGTTTGCCACACATGGGGGTGGTCCCAGGAGGCCCTGATGAAATGTTATAAGGATGGTCTCAATGAGGATGTCTACCAAAACTGCTGTTCCCAAGGGGTCCCCCTGAGACCTGCAGTGCTCGTATGTGTTGGCAGTCGAGGTGGAAATTGACCTAGCCAGAGATCGGTACCATGGGGGCTGCAGCTGAAACAGGTCTGCTCCGAAAGAGGCCCCTAGAGCTGCAAAAGGGGGACCAGTATCCAAGCCCAGATCCACAGCATGCTTCAGATTGGGAAGGAGGGGCAATGAGCTGCTGATTTTTTCACCAAGCCTGGCTCCAGGCCAACCACTGCTGGAGGGAAAAGAGCTGAGAAGCTGCCATCAAAGAACCGCAAAATGGCCCTGAAAGGTGTGGAAGTAGTAGAGTTCGCTTCTCCAGGCCTGGAGGAGTTGGGAGTTCCGACCACCCCGGGGGACAGTGAAACTGAATCCGAAGATGACCCCCTGGTAAGTCAGCATGGGGGCCCCACGACCATTCCGGTGGAGTTAAGAGTGCCTTCATCTGGCGTCCAAGGGAAGGTGCTAGCCCCTTTGGAATCTGGGTGTACTAGGTGCGTAATCAGCCCAGAGGTGGTGGAAAAAATGGGACTGAGACTGAGGACAATGAAAGTGCCCATAGCGTTTTGCCAGATGACATTTATACTGAAACCATGGGGGAACATGTGAAATTAGTGTGTTCAGCCCTGAAAAAACAGGACTGCTGAACTGTATGCCAAGTTGTCAAAGTGTGAATTTCTCCAGACTAAAATTGACTTTGGGTTACCGCATATTGCATGAGGGTATTGAAATGGACCCAGAGAAAGTCCGGGCAGTCAGAGTGGGCGGCACCACACACCCGCAAGCAGCTGCAAAGCTTCCTAGGCTTTGCTAATTTTTATTGTCAATTCATTCCCTCTTTTGCTAAAAAAATTTTTGCTGAAGCAAAAAGGGCAACTCAGGAGTAAGGCCAGAAGATGATTGGCCACTCCCATAAGGCTTAAAAGAGCAGCAACGAGCCATTGGATTTTTTGTAGAAAAGCAACATTGATTCTAGTGCTTCTTGTCAGCGTCTCTTGAACTTTTTGGGGGTTTTACCAAGAAAAGCTTTTGGCAGGTTGCCAAATACATCAAAAGTTGGTGATAAGGCCGACAGACTGGTTATGAAGAATTTGTTTTGGACTATGCTGAGAATTAATTCATTCTCAGCAGTTTTAATAAAATAAGTTTGTTCAGGATTTAATTGTGTTTGGTAATCACTACTTGGGCCTCGGTCACAACACCCATGATTCGAAAACCGCTGGACACTTTGAGTTAAACGGCAGTTCTGGTGGCCATCTTTGAAAAGCGACATAGAGGTCTATGTCGCTAGCTGTCCTGTGTGTGCTTCATCAAAGAGACCACCTGGAAAGCCATCTGGATTACTCCAGAATATTGCTAGCCCTAGTGCTCTGTGGAAGCAAATATCCATGGACTTCATCATTGAGCTGCCTGAGAGGGGTAAATATGGTCATTTGGGTGGTCACTGACTTAATTTCCAAGCAAGTGCATTTTGTACCCTGTTCAAAGATTCCCTCTGCAAAAACGCTAGCTAAACTGTTCATTCAACATGTGTATAGGTTACACAGGGTTCTAGAACGCATTATTTTGGATAGGAGGGTAAAATTCAGCTCCCTCTTCTGGAAGGAATTCCTGAACTTGTTAGGCTCCGCTCAAGGCCTAAGGTCCGCCCACCACCCTCAAACTAACAGGGCCTGTGAATGTGCTAACTCGGTTCTAGAGCAGTACCTTAGATGTTATATAAATTATCAACAAGACAACTGGGCCAACTTACTGCCTTTTGCAGACGTCACTTATAATAATTCTATCCATAGTAGCACCGGTTTCACCCCGTTCAAACTAGTTTCTGGTCAGGGCGTTGTGCCCATTCCAGAGCTGCTGCAAGAGAAGCCACACATCCCTTCATTAGTGGATTCTATCGAGCAGCTTCAGTTTATCTGGCCTGTTACTCGTAAAGTGTTAGAGGAGGCTCATCGAGCACATAAGAAGTATGCTGACAAGAAAAGAGCTATGCCAAAAGATTACCAGGTTGGGGATAAGGTTTTCTTGTCCACTAAGTACTTACAGACTACCCAGAAGTCAAAGAAATTGGGGCCTAAGTATGTCAGGATTGTCAACCCGGTCACGGTTCAGCTAGTTACTAAAAAGCCTTAGAAGAATTCATCTTGTGTTTCATGTTAGCTTATTAAAACCTGAACATACCTCATAACTCTGACCAGATCAACCTACCCCTCCTGCTCATAGAAGGTGAGCAGCATTTCGAGGTCAAAGAGACTCAAGGAAACATAGGGGGAAAGTACAGTATTTGGTTGCCTGGAAACATTTTCCACGTTCTCAATCTGAATGGGTGAATGAGCGAGATGTCAGAGCACCAAAACTTTTACAACTGTTTCACGCTAAGTATCCTAATAAGCCTTAGTCGTCTTATTGTAGAATATCTTGTATATTGGGTTGTTACGTTGTTTCTATTTTGTCTATGTTGTCTTATGTTTTCTTCCAAGACTAAAACCTCTCCTGTAGGAGGGCCGAATGTCAGCCTCTATGATGCTTGATTGCTATTGGCTGCCATAGTAATGGGGGGGCGGAGGTTGGCATTTGGGTGGGGGTTGTGAGCTGGAGAGGGATTGCCCTGGGTGAACAAATGGGAAGGAAGGATTGCTACTATGTTCTACTGTGCAGCTGTATGGACTTATTTATGCCCAGTCAAGGTCAACCATCTGAGAATACCAGATGGATTAAAACACCTGAAGATGCTGCCCACATGACACCAATTGGGATGGGGATTGGACATTTACCCTGAGTTTTTTTTTGGGGGGGGGGATTTGGGGATACTTTCAATATGTAACTTTCGTGCCTTTTGCTTTAATCTTGCTTTTCTTTTGTTGCTATCAGTTCAAATTCAGTAAAAGTACCTTTCTCTACAAACATGGAGTTGGGGTTCTCCTCCGTTTTGAATGGCGGCACACCTGACTGCAATGCAGTAGAATAGGCTGTTAACACATTAGCATTATATTCCTCAGTGCTCTCTCCGTTACTTAATCCTGAGTTTACAAAGATTTCTAAAATGTCAGTTTTGTTTTTCCTTGAGTTGTAGAAAGTTACTCTTGAAGAAGGATTCACAAAGCTTTTGCTTATTTCTATCTCTCTGTCTCCAACTGAGTTGGAAAATAATTTTGTTTTCATAATATAATTAAATAATTAGCCATTCCCATTAAACTCTTCCATAATTTCTGGTTCAATAAAGACCACAAGCTCTAAATGGAAGCTTGTATTTTATCTATATTGTTATAAGCAAGTATATTCAACTTTTATTGGAATACCCTTTTTAATCACTGTTCTTACAGATTACAGATAGGGCTGAAAGTGCATTGAACAAGTAAATAAGGAAATTTTGCAGCAGAGTTCAACAAGAATCAACAATCTGAGCAGTTTATAGTCTAAGGGATTAGGTATGAGGTGAAAAGGTATCCATGAATTTCCTTTTCATCACAAGAGGTGAATCCTGAGAGTTGTTGTTTTGCATTGTGAATAATTGATTGCTTCCTCTTGAATCTCTTGCAGTGCCTATAGAAAGAGTAAAAGGCAATCAGTTTCCAAAGATGTCACTGATGTGACATCAGTGGAAAAGCTCAGGCAGGAGCTCCCTAACAAATGTTCCCTTTAATGGTGTTATAGTATTTGTTTATTCTAAAAGGTCTGTCTCAGAGGTTTGCAAAGTGAATAATTATTTTCTGCTAAGTAAGCAGAGGCTGCTGCTGCTCTTACTTCTGCAGACACTGGAGGAGAGATATACCTTATTGGAAATAAAATAACTTTACAAATAAAAGGACTGAGCTAACAAAAGTTGAGTAGTGAGAAGGCGTGTCAAACTAAGTCACGGGTGTCAAACTCGGCGTCACATTGCCATCATGTGATGTTTTGCTATGTTTTTTTTCCCTTTGTGGAGCAGAAGTGGGTATGGCCTGCATGTAATGCATCCGGTCCACAGGCTGCCAGTTTGATACCCCTGCCCTAAGTTAGTTTGTACTATTAACGTGGAAACCTATGATTTGAAATAATAAAACTCTGTCTACTGGCAATGCTGTAAGGAAAACAAAATAAATTAATATGACTCTACTGTCATGGCATTTAGTGATACTGACATAATGAATAAGTATATACAAAGTTTTTCATATGCCTTTTAATTATATTGTTCCATGTGTTTTAGGTGATTGGAATTGGGGCAGGGCAGCAATCCCGTATCCACTGTACCCGCCTGGCTGGAGACAAGGCAAATTTGTGGTGGCTCAGACATCACCCACGAGTACTTTCCATGAAGTTCAAAACTGGAGTAAAAAGAGCAGAGATTTCCAATGCTATTGATCAATATGTTACTGGGACCATTGGTGAGGTAAAGCAATCAAACGCATAAATAGAAACAACTCTAAAATCATAAGTGGACTTCAACTCCCAGAATTTTCCAGCCAGAATCATGAGAAGCTCAGCTCCACTTCTGGGAGTTGAAGACCACTCATCAAAGTTGCTAAATTTGAAAAACACTGATGCATATCATTACCATTTTTTTCTTTTTTTTTCTTTTTTAGTCAGCCACACCAAAGGCCTGGGTGAAGACCCAGGTTTTCTATATTTTTATTTTAAAATATACATCCATATTGTGTGTGAACAGAGTTGGTTCTGGGTGTCATTCATATTTATCCAATTCGCAGTAACAATGTTAGTAATATCTATCACATTTATCAAATTTAAGCAATCATTATATTGTTTAAACATACATAAACAAAAAATGCCTAACTCCTCATCTTTATCTCTATCTTCATCTATATCTTTCTTGTTTAATCTAAACATTTCTCTATTGTGTATAGGCAAAATTGGTTCTGCGTATCATACATATTAATCCAATTCTCACTAAAAATGTTAGTAATCTCTGTCCCATTTATCAAATTTAAGTAATCCTCATTATATTATTTAAACATATAATTCTTTAATATTTACCAGGCAGTTCTTTCTATCCATCATCTCTTCTCCTCTGTAGTGCTTCAATTCTTATCCATTTTTTAATTCACCTCCCACAGTCCTCATCTTTATCTCTAACTGCCTTTATATCTTTCTTGTTCAATCTAAACATTTCTCCTAGTACAATCTTGTACTGCTAATTCTCCCAGATGTCTGCCCATGTCCCAGTCTCCTTATCAAAAATATCTTCCTGCCTTTCCAGTTGTTGATTTGTCTGTTTTATTTCCTTCGGTCTTTCAACCTTTATCAGCTGGTATGTCAGTCCTATTTTTTGCTCCAGTCCTTGATTTATTTGTTGATGTGGCCAATCCATCTGTTCTCTCCATTCCTTTTGCTTGCCATTTATCTGATCTTCCTCTTTGTCAAGCTGTTGCTTCATTTGCCGATTTTTCTGAACCATATTTTTTCCCTGTTCATATTCAATTTGCTGGCTTAACCCTAACCCTAACCATTTCATCTAGTCTTTCTGTTACTTCCACCAGTTCATGGGCAACTTGTTCTTTGCAAAATGTTTTCCATTTTCTCATCTATACCATCGATTGAATCCATAATATTTTGGAGCAACAAAGTCAGCTCATTAAGGAATCCTCTCATTTCCACAGCTGTTCCTTCAACTCGTGTCATAATAGCAATAAAGGTGAAATAAACAATAAAGTCACAATCTAATTCCGAAAGAGTCCAAAATTTCCAATTATTAGTAGATGGAGCTCTCCTCTCAAATTTCCATGCTGTCTTTTTTCCAGCAGGTATTTATTTCCACTCAAAATTCCTTTCTTTCAGAACAAAGACAATTATTTAAATGAGCCAGTGCCAACATTTACTCATCATACTCTGATGGCCTGAGGTATTTTCCAAGTTCTTTAAGTGTTCTGTGGTTTTAATCTTTTATTCTAGCTTCCCAGAGTCTCTCTTATAAAATGTCTTTCTTATTTCCACTTCTGGTAAGCATAGAACAATAAACAATTAAAAGTCACAGCCACCAAATTTCCAGGAGTCTAGGAATCACTTCGCTTTCATCAGCAGATGGTGCTCTCGACTTACTTTTCAGCATAGATCTCTTTATCAAAAATATTTTCTTTCGCCGCTTAAACAGTTACATTTTTAGAATCTCTTCTCTAGGATTTTTTTTCTCCTTGGGGTAATTTTTAAAGAAAGGAAAAATCATCTCACCCAGAAACAATCTCTGTTCACTATTCTCTTCGCTCCTGCACTTTCTTAGGTGTTTTGGCTGTCCCCAGCTTCATGGCAGCCAAGTTGACTGCTGGTGCTCTTCGGATGAGGGCAATTTTCTGGTTCAGGGAGGAGAGATGCGGCTCTCTTCGACTTGCAAGATGCCACCCTTTGCTTCACCACCCCTACAGGGTTGCTATGGCTTCTTTTGGAGCCCTCTGACAGGGAGAGCTTGGAGTGTGGCTGCGAAGCTCACAGTCCTCGCTTCCAACGCCATCGGAAGCATAGCCGAAAGTATCATTACCACTTGTTTCTAATGAACCATGTTTCAAAACAAGAGTTTCAACCATTGAAATTTGTTCTTTCTTTTTTTCAAAAATATGCATATCCAAAACAAGCTTAGGGATCCATTATCAAATGGGAATGAGTACTTTTGAAGTTAGTCTGTTTTTTCAAAGGTTTGGGACACTATTGGATATTACTGTTTTCTACACTGACGGAGAATCTACAAAGTCTCCCTCAAGGTCATTATTTTGTGCTGGTTCTGGTCCTTCATAGCAGCTAAATTCCAGAAGTGATAGGTAACTGGTAACTTTTGTCATATCTTCCTGGAAATTTTATTCATGTTTCTGTTTATTTAACATATCTTTGGAAGGATTACTAGAAGAGAATAATATTGGTAGCACCAGTTTTATAGCTTTTCCATATCAGTCCATAAAGGCTGTTGATGTTGCTAATCACTGAGATTTTGTCTGGACTGCATAAAAATGTGTCTGTTTTTTAAAAATGATGATTGAGAACATGCTAACTATGGGTAATCTCGAAGTACAATCGTAATGAAGTCGTAACATTACGTAACATTAACTGAACAATGTTACGAATGGTCGTAACATTAACTGAATCACATTAAATAAACGAACCCCATCCCTCCCCAATTCATATGTTATGTCGAATGCATGGGTAGTTAAGAGCACATGGGGTTCCTCAGGGGTAGTGAAGACCATGGCCTCCAGCATCTCAAGCATCCTTCCACCCACTGAGATATCTCATGGTCGCTTCCCACCCTATGGTGTCTCCACAGCTGCTTGTGTCTTCATCACATCAACCCCCTATTAGCAATCACTTACCTTTTGAAGTTCTCCAAAGCTCAAGAACAGACTGGGCCATGCAGTGGGCAACTTTTTCTCAGATGCTGGCAAAACTTTTTTTCCTCACATCTTGTGTTCTTACACTCATTTTTGCACACAGATGGAATCATCTGTAAGAAGATCTATCACATCCCTGTAAGCCAGCTTTGGTTCCAGCCTGGGCAGTGCCATAATGACCCTCTATGTGCTGCTGGGTAACTGATTTAAATGAGCCGCTTTGGGGATTACAGCCCAAAAGCTAGTTTGAACTGGAGGAGGTGGGACGCGGGAGGTTGGGCAGCCAGCCAGAATGGCAGCGGAAGAATCGAGTCCCTCGCTGTTGCCAGGGATGGCCGAACACCTCACAGCGAGCCAATTCAGAGCAGCCACCAAGCGCCATGCCTGGGAGCCCTGTACTGCCCTCGTTTGCTCACCTCTGATGCCTTGGTTGCTGGAGCGTAGGCATCACTCCCTGGCAGTGGCAGAAGGGCACCCCCATAGCTGTCTGCATTTCCATGAGAGTCCCCTCCCTCAGGGAGACCCATGCAGCTGCAGACACTTCCCTGTCTGCCCACTGCGGCATGTGTAGCTGGCTGAACCAGAGCACCAAGCTCTCCATTTCTGTCTCTAGCAGCGCAATTGGCAAGGTTCGGGCAGAAGAAATGGAGAGCTTAGCAGTCTAGTTCGGACTGCCGCATATAGTGTGTGCAAAAACAAGTGTGTGTAAGAATGCGAGATCTAAGAAAAAAAAACCAGCTTTGACAATGACTGAGAAAAATATGGCTGCTTTTCTGCTGTATGCCCAACATGTTCTGAAGCTCTGGAGATCTTCAAAAGGTAAGAGTGATCGGTGACAGGATGCAGAGGAACACGTGGAACCCAATGGGCTAGGAAAATAGGCCCAGTGCTTGTGGAGACCTAGCAGGGCAGGATGCGGGGGCATCTCTGTGGTCAGTTGTAAGGGCAACTTACATAACTTCGGGACCAGGAAGTACTTTTGGCAAGGATGTCATAAGTTTGAACCATTGTTAAGTGAACTGTCAGAACTCAAGGACTATTTGTACCAATTGCTTAAACTAGTTAAATTTCATTTGAGAAGGGAACCCTTTTGTAGAGCCACCACCAATGATTGAAGACAAAAACATTCTGCCTGGATTAGCCTTAGACCAATAAAGATGCCTATTTATGTGAAATCTAACTTGACTATAGCAGATGCAAATTATTGTAAGACACGTATTTGTGGAACTCTTTTGAAAAATATTTGGGAAACTCATGGATATTCCAAAGGCTTTTGATCAACATTATCTTTTGCACCAATGTTTTGTGATTTCCCCATTAGTACCTACTAATGGGGAAGAAAGGAAGTACCCTTCCTTACTAGCATTGTCCTCGGGGGCCAGATGCAGAGTCCTCAAGAATATTGTGCTTCCTGGAGTGTACATGAGCCTCAGGTCTTTCCAAATATATTCTCCTCTGAAGAAGGCACAGGGGTACCTGACATGGTTTATGGCTTGGCTTAACAATTCATTCTTTTCCCCCCAAGTTTTTTATTTTGTAACATATAAAAATTCCATAGTCAATTAAACAGTGTGTTGTCTGGGTACAAATAGTTTTAGGAGGTAGTAATCAAAACATTTACAACAGTATTCATTACATTAGTAATATAATAATAATAATAATAATAATAATAATAATAATAATAATAATATTGTTGATGATGATGATGATGATTACTTATCCATTTTAACATACCTCCCTTATATCAGTGATCCTTTCCTTATATTTCCCTGTTTCTAACTCCTGTTTTTATCAGCTAACCATTCATAAAATAAATCCCACATCAAACAATATTCAGTTTTTCTTTTCCTTAATTATAAGTGTTAGCCTGTCCATTTCTGCATATTCTAGTATTTTTTAAAAAACATTTTCATCTGTAGGGATTTCTTCACTTTTCCATTGTTGTACAAATACAATTCTAGCTGCAGGCAATTAATTCTTAAGGACTCAACAGACTGCTACACCAGAAAGAGCCATGTCTTCATTTTTAGGAATCCTGTAAGACAGTGGCACATCTGATCATCAAAGATGACAGCTTGACTCACTGCTTAATATATTTCATTGTAGAACAGACAATAACAAGACTATTCATCTATTTGAGCTCTCTTTACCAGAAAAGTTTATGTTGATAAGAGGGAATACTAAAGCACAGTAAATTTTATTGTTTTCTGCAGAAATGATTATAAGACAACCAAATGTTCTTATCTTTATCTGAAAAATAAGTTGTATTAAATAAAATTGATAAGAAAACAAGTCAGCCAGTGTTGTTGATTTTTTGAGGCAGTTAGGAGCTCATGAAAGTTAAAAAACAGCTTATGACATTTGGCTTAAAATAATCATACATTCCAGCCATAAAAACTGATGCTGCAGCTCTTAGAACAGCCCTGTTTCAAATTATGGGGCTAGGAAAAAGGTGGATAAAACAAATCGCCACTGTATTTGCCATGTTTATATGAATGAGATTTCCTCCATTTAGCAGATGATTAAAAATACATTTTTACAGGGTGAAGATTTTGCAAAGTGGAAGGCACAATTTGAGGAAGTTCCCAGTTTGCTTACTGAAGCAGAAAAAAAGGCCTGGATTGGAAAATTAAATGGTGTCTCGCTAAGCTCTGATGCATTTTTCCCTTTTAGGGATAATGTAGATAGAGCAAATCAGGTAAGATAGTGACATTGTGATCCTTTGTTCAAGTCACATAATAAAAGATGTTCTTGTTTAATCAACTACCCATACTCTAATGGAAATGTTTGGCTTTTTGAAACATACTTAAAGCAGCAAGCAAGCTAGATTACCACACTAGGATGATTGTCGATAAGCATTAATTAGAGAATAATCTGTAACATGTATCTCAGGCTGATACCTACAGTTGCAAGAAAAAGTATGTGAACCCCTTGGGATTACGTGGAGTTTTGCATGAATTGGTCATAAAATGTGCTCTGAACTTCATCTAAGTCACAACAATAGAAAAACACAGTCTGCTTAAAATAATACTACACAAACATTAGATGTTGCCATGGTTTAATTGAACATAACATGTAAACATTCACAGTGCAGGGAGGAAAAAGTATGTGAGCCCCTAGCCTAATGACTTCTCCAAGAGCTAATTGGAGCCAGGAATGAGCCAACCTTGTCTCCAATCAGTGTGATGATATTGGATGTGTTGCTGACAGCTGTCCTGCCCTTTAAAAACACACACCTGTTTTGGGTTTACTGATTTCAAGAAGCACTGTCTGATGTGAACCATGCCTCGCAGAAAAGAGCTCTCAGAAGATCTACGATCAAGAATTGTTGACTTGCATGAAGCTGGAAAGGGTTACAAAAGTATCTCCAAAAGTCTTGATGTTCATGTGTCCATGGTAAGACAGACTGTCTACAAATGGAGACAAATTTAGCACTGTTACTACTCTCCCTAGGCGTGGTCGTCCTGTAAAAATGACTGCAAGAGCACAGCGCAGAATGCTTCATGAGGTAAAGAAGAATCCTAGAGTGTCAGCTAAAGACCTACAGAAATCTCTGGCACATGCTAACATTTTTGTTGACACATCTACAATAAGGAAAACATTAAACAAGAATGGAGTACATGAGAGGACACCACGGAGGAAGCCATTGCTGTCCAAAAAAAAATATTGCAGCACGTTTGAAGTTTGCAAAAGAGCACCTGGATGTTCCACAGCACTACTGGCAAAATATACTGTGGACAGATGAAACCAAAATTGAGTTGTTTGGGAAGAACACACAACACTGTGTGGAGAAAAAAAGGCACAGCACACCAACATCAAAACCTCATCCCCACTGTAAAACATGGCGGAGGGAGCATCATGGTTTGGGGCTGCTTTGCTGCCTCAGGGCCTTGACGGATTGTTGTCATTAATGGGAAAATGAATTCCAGAGTTTATCAAGACATTTTGCAGGAAAACGTACGACCATCTGTCTGCCAACTGAAGCTCCGCAGAGGATGGGTGATGCAACAGGACAATGACCCAAAGCATACAAGTAATTCAACAAAAAAATGGCCTCAACAGCACAGAATACGCTTTCTGGAGTGGCCCAGTCAGAGTCCTGACCTCAACCCGATTGAAATGCTGTGGCATGACCTTAAGAGAGCAATTCAAACCAGACATCCCAAGAATATTGCTACACTGAAACAGTTTTGTGAAGAGGAGTGGTCCAAAATTACTCCAGATCGTTGTGCAGGTCTGATCTGCAACTACAGGAAACGTTTGGTTGAGGTCCAAAGGTTCACATACTTTTTCCTCCCTGCACTGTGAATGTTTATATGTTATGTTCAATTAAACCATGGCAACATCTAATGTTTGTGTAGTATTATTTTAAGCAGACTGTGTTTTTCTATTGTTGTGACTTAGATGAAGTTCAGAGCACATTTTATGATCAATTCATGCAAAACTCCACGTAATCCCAAGGGGTTCACATACTTTTTCTTGCAACTGTACATTGCTTCCTGCAATTCTAAATCAGGCTCCCTTAATAGTCTGTCTTTTGGCAATTTAGCACTAACACAAAATACAAGCTTCATTTCATCTGCTGAATTTCCAAATTCACAGTTCCTTGGTTAACTAACTTAAAACTGAAGTTTAAAAAAAACATGTTACCAACTTGGATTACACCCCTCAAAGGAAATGAAAAAAAAGTCTTGTTAGTAATTGCCAGTTCAATAAATCAGGACTCACTAGAATTTCTTCTACCATGAATTGCAAAAGAAGAACTTGAGAGTCCTCTGACCTTTTAATCATATGCTGAGTCTGCTCTAGAAATCCAGAAGTTATTCCCATCTTCTCCAGTGCCATGTAAGGCCTCCTGAAAAGAATAAAAGTGATGAAGGCGGGAGTAGCATGCAACTTTCCATTACAAATACATCCTATGCTTACTTTCTGTGGCAATTTCTACTTCCCCTTTATTCACTGACTGCTGAGCTTTTCTAATTAGTCTGAGCTCAGCAATCTGTAGCCACTTTTGACATTTTGTTATTCTTGGCAAGGCAGCCCACAGAAGCAAAACACACACTTTATTCAGGGTACCTCTCTACAATCTTCCGACTCCATCTTTTAATCAAGACCAGTGGGAGTTACCCTTAAAGTAAAAGTAACAGAAATGTATCACAGATACACCCTTAACTTAGATTTTGCCTCAGGTGTTGGGATAGGCAGTCTGGATATAATTAGGATTGAAATCACTCATTTGTAATGTTCCTGCCATTTTGGAGTGAAATATGTAGGACTAGGAAACACATTTCCTCTGAAATTATAGAATGCAGTGGGATGTCATGGGCAGTTGACATGATTGCTGCCAATGCCCTTCACCAATGCTGAGTTTTTTGCTAGTACTGCAATCAAGAAAGCAAAGAGCTTAATATCTAGAATGCTACTGAGGTTGAATGAAATATCTAGGTTATTGACCTGCTCTATTACAATAAGGGTGATAAAAAGGACTTTCTTAAGGTTTCATTGCATTCTTAAGTAATAAATCTACAGAGCTTTTAAAAATTACATGCAGATTAGTATTATACCCATCAAATAACCCACTGTGTTATGTGATATGCAGAGATTTGCAAGACATACCAAAGTCAAATAATCCATAATTAGTTAAGTGCTGCCATTGTTTCAGATCCAAATGGAGTGTCATCTAGTCTTGTAGGAAGTCTAAATTTTGTAAGCTGAGGATCCAGACTGCAGATGTTGACTCTTGCCCAATAATATAGTTATCTTGGCCAATTAAACTATCTAGAAGAGGAGGTTGAATGCTTCATTGCATTAGCAATAGCAATAAGACTTATATACCGCTTCACAGTGCTTTACAACCCTAAGTGGTTTTACAGAATCTGCATATTGCCCCCAACAATCTGGATCCTCGTTTTACCCACCTGGCAAGGCTGGAAGGCTGAGTCAACCTGAAGCCTGGTGTGATTTGAACGGCCAAATTGCAGGCAGCTGACAGTCAGCAGAAGTAGTCTGCAGCACTGCATTCTAACCACTATGCCACCACAGTCCTTAAGAGGTGGTGGTTCTTCCCATAAAGAGGCAGTGCTTTGATTACTTTTTCAGGAGATTGCTTGTTCTGGGCCAAAAAGGGAAATATCTTTTTCTGAGTAAGGGAATCCAGAGGATGGAGGTGATCCAACTGAAAGCATTCTTAGAGACAACTAATCCTGTAAAGCCACTGTTTCATCTGGGTTATGTGAAAAAATTGCCCTTGATTTGGTTGACTTTTATAGGAGAAAAACAATCCATGTTTCTCTCACTTGATTTTCCTCTGGTTTTTGAGTCAATTTGCAGAAGTATCCCCCTTGATCAGCCCTATGAATTGGGCTGTACTTTTATGTAATACTTATGCTTTTAATAGTAGGTTCCCAAGATTTGTACTAAGAGACTGGGGGTTAGAGTCTTGAATCTTACTATGGCGTGCCCCAAGATGCTGTCTTCTTTGAGAGTATTCAATGTTTATAAGAAACTACTGGGTGAAGTCATTAGGGTTGAAATGTAATTGGTATACTGATCTTACATGCTTGTTTCTCTGTCTGAAGGGGGAGAGAAGTGTATCATCTAACTGAGCCCTTGAGTTGAGTACAGGTAGTCCTCAACTTACAACAGCCTGGTTAGGGACCGTTTGAAGTTATAATGGCACTGAAAAAAAGTGACTTATGACAGTTTTTTAATACTTACAACTGTTCTATCATCCCTGTGGTCACCTGATCAAAATTTAGACACTTGGCAACTGACTCATTTATGTTGGTTGCAGTGACTCAGTGTTATGTGATCCTCTTCTGAGATCTGACAAGCAGTCAGTGGGGAAGCCAGATTCACTTAATAACCATGTTACTAACTTAACAATCGAAGTGATTCACTTAACAGCTATGTTTTCCTTTCTCAGAGTGGAGTCCAATTCATTGTTTCCCCGTCTGGTTCTACTGCTGACCAAGTTGTGATTGAAGCCTGTGATGAACTGGGAATAACTCTTATTCATACCAACCTTCGCCTATTTCACCACTGATATTTAAAAATTAGTATTTTTGAAGCATATTCTTTACACAATCTGCTAAATTCTACATATGTTGAGAGTACTAAAATAAGATTAAAATTATGAAAATTTCTTGAAAAATAAAAATGCAAAACTATCAATAGTGAATCTGAATTATTTAAGAATTTGGCATGGATGTGGTTTCCATCAGCACATAAAACTAATCATTTACTGCTTTTTATCATTTTCAGCTAAGGATTGTACGTATTGGAAATTTGTTTTTAAATTAGTGAACCTGACTGAGATGTTCATTAACAATAGAAAAATAAATAAAGTTTATTTATAAACAATAAAGTTTAGCATCCTTTTCATATCTAGATTGTATTTGCAACTGTGTATACCAAGCCATATCAATCCCCTGCTTTTCCAGTTCACATTTCATTTTAAATTCCCCCTTTTTCAACAAAGTATCTTTATATCTAACAATATTTCCCATATTAATAATATTTGGATGCTCGGATGCTTCCATCATTGAAAGTCAGATTGGTATCTTCAAGTAGTGTTGCTCTCTAATTTTTCTCGATACTAATAACAAAGCATTTCTTATATAGTGTCTTTGGAAGTAACCATGTATCTTGTTTTTCCCATACCATAAAAAAGCATGCCAACCTAATTGCAGGTCATGTCCCTCAAATGTCAATAACCATGTATTTCTCAATATAATCCATTCCTTCATCCACGTTAGCGCTGCTGCCTGGTAATATGGTTCCCAATTCAGTAGTCCAAACCCTCCCCTAGCTCTTATGTCTTGTAACATTTTTAGATTGATTCTCGGTTTTCCCCCCTGCCATATATATTTCACTATTATCTTATTGAGCTCTTCAAAGTATTTTTTCTCCAATTTTATCAGGATTGTTTGGAATAAAAACAATACTCTCGGTAATATGTTCATTTTAATTGTAGCTATTCTTCCTATTAATGATAATTGCAGATTTTTCCATCTCTCTAAATCTACCTCAATTTGCTTTTTTAGCTTATAGTAGTTGGCTTCCTTAATCATTACACATCTTGCTGTTAATTGTATCCCTATTTTATTTTCTTCGTAATCTGGATATCTAATCTCTTTGTCAAGTCCCTTTTTTGTTTTTCTGTACCGTATATACTCGTGTATAAGCCGACCCGCATATAAGCCGACCCCCCCAATTTTACCCCCCAAAACTGGGAAAACTTGTTGACTCGCGTATAAACCGGCGGTGGAAAATGCAGCAGCTAGTGGTAAATTTCAAAATAAAAAAAGACTGGTCAAAAGTGCGAGGACCTGTCAGAAATCACTTTTTTCAGCCTTCTGGGTAGTCCTTTTGTGCACATGGACTACTCAGAGGGCTGAAAAAGTAATTTTTGACTGGTCCTTGCACTTGTGACCAGTCCTCAAACTTAACGACTCTCCTCACATTTTACGTTTTTGCCCTATCTTGTCACCATGGTGAAGAGAAGCAGTTGTGAAATGAGTGACATGGTTTTAAGAATGCTGCACGGGCATAAATGTGAGGATGGTCATAAGTGTGAGGACCAGTCAGAAGTTCGAGGACTGGTCACAAGTCCTTTTGCCTTATATTTATTACCTTCAAACAGAAAACTCCAATTTACTATATTCAGTAAAACTTCTGCAATTACAATTAAGTCCAAATTTATTACAGTCCTTAATAAAATATTCCAAATCACTCAGGTCAAGGCTTATTTCACAACCCAACACACCAGCATTGCAGTGATCTGTTTATTCTTCTCAAAATATTCCAATACAGCTGTAGGTTACCTCCTCATCGTCGCTTATCGCTTAGTTAACTGGCATTAAGCTGTTGGGTGTTTTCTTCCAAAAGTTCAAAATCTTTAAGCACTTAAACAATACTTTTTAAGGACCATCATCTCATCAAACAGGGTTATTTTCCTTGTCTCCAGTCTTTCTTCTTCTCCTTTTTACGAACTCTTTTTTTCACTCTGGTTCCTCTGCCTTTTTTAACTCCAATATCTTGCATTTTTTGGGATTGCATATTATAAAATTTTTGCAAAAGTATGACTTCTTCTGAAAGCAGCTCTTTAAGTGCAGGTTGGACTTTGTAACAAAGAATTCGTATAGCCAAAGTCTCATCAGCTCCCAAAATTTCTTGCTCCTTATTCTGCAAAGCATCCATCTTGCTCTCCAAAAATACTGTAGGCTGTTGTTGTTCTTTTCCTTCTCCCAGCTCTTCAATCAATCCCCCACTGCTAGATTGCAACTCAGTATTTCCATGTATTTCATTGTTTCCAGCTTGAAAAGCTTGAAATATAGTATCAATTTTTTCCAATAAAGCAAAGGTAATTGAGCTCAAAGCTTCCTCAAAATCAGACCATATATGAGGGTTAATTAACCCTTCTTTCTTTCTTTGCTTTCAAAAAGACCAGCCATCTTGCCCCCCTTCTTCTTTCCCTTCCAAAAGGACAGGAAAAAAAAGTATCAAAAAGAAAAAAAGACCCTTTGCAATTTGTAATTTATATTACTGCTTCAATTATTATAATTACTTCCTTTCTTGGTTAATCCCCTTTTCAGAATAGAGTTTTATGTTTCAAACAGGGGCTTGTCAATAATTGCTTTTAACTTTCACTTCTTCACGCCCCGTTGAAACTCAAACGCCATCTTGCTTTCACTTTCTCTGCATAAGGAAAATCTTTTAAAGAAGGTAAATCTTTGGAGTTCAAAAAAAAGAAAATACTTGCTGTTTTATTCTTGCTGCTTGTGCTCCGCCAGCTCGATTCAAAAATATTTATTTAAAGTTGGTTGCTGGGATGGTCACGACATCTAGCTCTGCAGAGCAGAGACATCCAGGGTCCGGAGTACTGACAGGCTTAGCGGGGAGCTCTCATCTTCGAGCGCCAGATTATGGGTAAAATCTGGCGCTCTTAGGGAGCTCTACCCCACCCGTCTACTCACTTTCCCCCCTCTTACCAGGAGGAAAGTTTCCAAACCGCAAGACAGCTGATAGTCGCTGTTCTTGCGGTTCTACGGAGCCCTGGGTTGGCGCTTCAAAAAAAGCGTCCGGCGATGTTGCGATCCCACCGGAAGTCCCCCTATAATTTTTTATTAATGTGGCATCTGCCCCCTCTTTTGGTATTAGGTATGACAATAAAACAAGTAGAGAAATTAGTAAAAGATTCAGGATTACAGGCGGTTAAAAAAGTGAAATACTTAGGGATAAATCTGACAGCTAGAACATCAACAATAAAACAGGATAATTATGAACCTTTAGTCCAGAAAATAAAAGAGGATTTAGATAAATGGGGGAAACTAAGACTATCTTTACTGGGGAGGATAGCAGTGATAAAATCAAATATACTTCCAAGACTCCTTTATTTATTCCAAACAATCCCAATAAAATTAGACAAGAAATTTTTTGATAATTTGGATAAAATAACTATAAAGTTTGTATGGGAAGGGAAAAAATAAAATTGAATATATTACAAGACGATAAAGTTAGAGGCGGATTTGGTTTCCCGGCATGGCAAAAATATAAGGCTGCAAGTTTATTATGGATCAAAGAATGGATAACCCTGGATAATCAAAGACTGTTAAATCTGGAAGGACATGACCTAATGAAGGGATGGCATGCCTTCATTTGGAATTCTGGAAATAAAATATATAAACATTTCAATAACCACACTATTAGGAAATCTTTAATCAATACATGGCAACAAATTCAACACAAACACTACATGAAAATTCCCAGCTGGTTATCAACAATAGAAGCAATTACTCATCCCAATATATTATCAAAACAAAAAATACTAAGATATAGAGAAATATTGGATATGCAGGGGAAATTAAAAACTAGGGAAGAACTAAAACAACAAGGAATAGCAATAGACTGGTGGCCCTACTCACAAATAAAAATAAGATACAGGAAGGATCAGAAGGAGGGAGGAATAGACTTAAAACAAAATCAATTACACAAATTACTAGAATCTAAAGAAGGGAAATTAATTTTGAAAATTTATAAGTACCTACTTGAATATGATCTGGCAGAAGAATTGGTTAAAGGGCAGATGATAGCGTGGTCGAGGAACATTAGCCACAGCATACAGCTAGAAGTATGGGAAAGAGCATGGGAAAATAACTACAGCATGACAAAATCAGTGGCCTACAAAGAAAATCACTATAAGATGTGGTATCGATGGCATCTGGCCCCCGCAAGATTAGCGAAAATGTACCCGAACGTAAATCCAACCTGTTGGAAATGCAAAAAAGCACAAGGAACTTTTTATCATGCTTGGTGGCTCTGCCCAGAAATTAAGAAATATTGGAATAAGATAAAAACATGGATAATTGAAATAAAAGATTATGAAATTGAATTAGAACCTGAAATTTTTTTATTAGGCATGATCAAAAAGAATATTAGAAATATAAAATATTTAATACTCCACATAATTACGGCAGCTAGATTAGCATTAGCACAACTTTGGAAAATAGATCGATTGCCAACCGATCAGGAGCTAATACAAAAAATATACACATGCGCAGAAATGGACAAACTAACTTTAGAGTTACAGGATAAGGAGGACTCAAAATATTATACAATATGGAATAGATGGTACCAACAGATAAACCAGAGAAAAGGAAATGGGTAAAGATGAAATTTAGAAGAAATTAACACAATCAAAAACAGCACTGTCAGAGGAATAGAAAATGAAATATACCACGGTATGTCGGTATATATGTATATATAATAATGGAAATCAGTTAGAAGGTGAAGTTGTGTACTGTATATGTAAATTTGTCTCTTGATTAAGAGAAACTTGTATGTTTTAAATGTTTTTAACAAAGTTTTGTTTTTAAAATTTAAAAAAAAGGAATTTGCATTTTGACAGTTTGGCATATAATTTGGCCATGAGGAGTTTTTTCAACATCTGGCACACCAATTTAACATGCTCCTTTAGGGTCTCAGTGAAAATAAATCCAGGTACACAAGGACACAATCATGTCTCTACCTGGAACACCAATATACAAACTAGCAAAAATCCTGCAGAGGAAATTTCAGACACCTGGTCAATTATTCAACCCACTGTCAAGAATGATTCACTGTTTCACCTAGTTGCTTCTTCCCTGTCAGCTTGACAACAAGTGGGAGGGGTGGTGGTTGGAATGCTGTGGAGGGTAAGGAACTCCAAGACTCCATCTGCAGATAGGAAGACTCCACTGCCAGCCCAAGATCATACAACGCAGGTGCTTGCGTGATCCGGACAGTTCCCATAACAAAAGAAGCAGATTTAATTGGACAGCGCAATGAACTGAGAGGGATGGCCAAGGGAAGAAAAAGTTTAACAAGGTGGGATTTTGCATGGAAAATCCAGAGCGGGTTTTGCTTCTTCTATGCTGTTAAATAAATGTCTAACCCCACCCAGGTAAATGTTATCACCTCCCCACTTCCCATCATGCTTCCTTACCTTTGGCTCCTCCCACAATGTATATAAGGGGTCAACACGTGTTGTTCCAGTTGTTCCAGATGAGTACCTGAGAGGAAAAAGGGAGATCAGTGACTCTCCTCAATGAGGTCTAGCAACTTGATAAAATCAAAATAAAGGATTTAAGAAAAGATTTCTTGACATCGTGAGTTATTGGGTTAGATCCTAAGCTTAACAAAAGCCAATGTAGTGTATTCAATAAAGTTTTACTTTTGGGAATCAAAATGTTCTAGGAGTTCTGTCAGCCAGATCTCCAGCATGGTTTTCTGAAGCTTACTTGCTCTTGGCTGCCATAGAAAGTGGGAAACTTAGGCATTTGGGTTGGGGAAGCGAGCTGGTGTGAAGTAGTCCCATGAGAATTGGAAGGGAGTTTTTCCACTCATGAATTATGGCATTGTTGAGCGGAGTTGTTTATATTTCTTCAAGGCCAACTGTCCTGAGACTCCAGATGCAAGAAATACCTGCAGAGTAGCTTTCCCATAATATCATACTGGACATTGATTAGACTGTCAGTACTAGACCCTGGGGGGTGGGATTTGGGGTGCCTTTCAGTGTGTAACTTTCACATGCTTTGGTTCAGATCTTGCCTTGCTTTCACTGCTATCAATTCAAACTTTTCCTCGGGCCCTAAAAACCCATCTTTTTCAACTAGGCGGGCTGGCCGGATTTTATGTTGCTTTTATATAGTGATATTGATCTTAAATTTTTAAATTTTGAATATCTAATACCTTTTAACTATATGGGCCAAATTATTTAATTTATTTTAAAATTATTTTAATTTTTATATACATATGTTTTATTCTGGCTGTTCACCACCCTGAGTCCAAAAGAAGAAGGGCGGTATAAAAGTTCAAAAAAATAAATAAAATAAATAAATAAACTCTTCTCTAAACCAATGAAATTGGGGGGGGGGTGTTCCTTAGGTTTTCAGTGGAGGCAGACCTGGCATTAGGCAACATCTACTTTATCAGCCAAACCAGAGACCCTAGTCTACAGCGAGGACTGAGCATCCAATGTCTACCCATGGAGTGACCAGGAGGAGTCCAAAGCCACAGGAGCAACCCTTCTCAGCCATGCCAGGGTCAAGATAAGGTGGAGTGGCTGGAGTAGCTGGAACTTGAAGAGGAGCCGGCCTGAGCCAGATAGTTGGTAGGCATAGGACAACTGGAGGACCCTGAGGAGTACCCACTGGGGATGACTTTCACCAGAGGGCACTGAGTATCCCACAGAGAAGAGGGGTGAGAAGGCAAGTGTGGCAACATCCCCCCTGCCTGACCCTGACCAAGAAGACCTCATGCTGAGCCATGTATTTGCTTTAAGAGGCAACTGAGAATTGGAGAGCCTTAGAAATGCTTGCATAGATGTCTGCCCAGTAACCACATGAAGAGTCCAGCCAAGCAGCAGGTGGAGTTGCCACTTCCACAGCTGTGGTGGTAGTCTCCATCATTCCTCAGGGGGAAGCTCCAGCTGCAGACGCTCAGCCAGCAACCTCTGTGGTGGCTCTGGTCCCCCAGTGGAGAGGGGCATTCCCCAAAGGTGCTGAATTTCTAAAATTCCTCCAATGGGAATAAAATACAGGGGGGATCTCAAAGCTTTGAGATTCTTCTTAGCCCAACTGTGGAATTACATACAGGAGTATAGGGGCGAATTAGGATCTGAGACTGCCAGAGTGAGAGGTGTTACCATAGCCCTGGAAGGAGCTGCAGCGGAATAGTTGGGGGGGCATTGTCACAACAGCAATGCCCCCTAACTACGGGAACTATGACCAGTTTATGACACCATTGGCGGTTTGACGCCCCCCTAGCCAAATGCAAGGCTAGAACCCAAATGAAGACCATTACTCACAGTGGCAGAATACACCCAGGAGTTTTGTGATATGGCCTCCCATCTGGCCACCTAGCCTGAAGAAATCCTGATGGATTGTTTCAAGGATGGGCTTAACAATGAAGTCTATCACACCTACATCTGCCAAGGGGCCCTTCAAGACCTGTTGGTATGTATTGGCAGACAAGGTAGAAATAGATCTGGCCAGAGACTGGCACTGTGGCAACTGCAGCTGGAGCAAGTCTTCCCCTCCTGCTCATAAAGATTTCCCAAAAGCTGCCAAAGATGGGCCAGCACCAAACCAAAATCCACAGTATGTTCAAATGTGGGAAGGAGGGACACCAAGCAGCAGATTGCTGTTCTGCTAAACCTAGCCCCAAATCTGCAGCTGCTGGGGGCAAGAAGCTTGAGAATCAGCTTAATAGCTGAAGCAGTCTGATAGCAGAAGCAGTCATGAAATGGCTCAAATCCATAGCTCTACCCACCACCCAACCAAAATTCTGGACATGCTACATTGATGACACCTCAAACATTCCCAAATTGAAAAAAACACACCACCTACTAAATAACATACTGTATTCCCTGTGATCAAATTCACATGCAAAGAGGAAACAGACAACGGACCCCCATTCCTCAATGTTGACATAAGAAGACTAGACAATGGAGAAATGGAAACCCATGTCTACCATAAATCCATGCACATGAACTAGATCCTCAGTTTCACAAGCAACCACCCCACTGCACATAAAAGAAGCGGTGTCCAGACCCTGTTCAGAAGGGCCAGGACACACTGCAGCACCACAACACTAAGAAAAATGGAAGAGAAACAGCTGCTTGATGTCTTTCTCCATAATGGTTACCAAAAAAACTTCATATTCTGACACACCACACCACCCAAATCACACCACACCACACCACCCAGCCAACCACTATGCAAAAACTAACCTTACCATAAACAAAAGGGGTATCAGAAATGACAGCCAGAATCCTCCAACCCCCAGGTATAGCAATAGCCCACAAACCCACAACCACATTTCACCTGGAATTATTAAGAACCAAAAACAAGATACAGAAAGATGAAAGAAACAATGCAGTCTACAAAATCAACTGTAACCATTGCAACCAATTCTATGTGGGACAAACATCATGTCAATTAAAAACCAGGATCCACAAACACAGGCTGTCAGTCAAATGCCATGATCCCAAATCTTTAATCTCTACCCATACTGACACCAAACAACACCAGTTCAATTGGAGCAACACAAAAATCATCAGCCATGCTTCTACCCGCCACACTCGTGAGTTCATCAAAGCCTGGCATTCCATAAGCAATTCCATCAACAAACACATTGACCTACAACCAGTCTACAACCCCTCAGAATCCAAATCAACTGCATACCAACCAGAGACAGCACTGACCCTCAATCAACTCACTCAACTCCCCCCCCACCAACAGTTCAACTTCTTGTTGTAACCTCCCTATCAGAAGACCCTCACACACCCACACCTGAAGCCTTATAAACAGAAGAACACTGACACTGAGATCCCCTAAACTCAGCTGAAGATGTTACCCAGCCTGGCAACAAAATATTTGGATAACAATCCACAAGCTCAGAGAACAACCTTCACCTTCATCAATTTTAAAGACTAAGAGATTCAGCCAATAAAAAAAGAAAAAGAAAAGAAAAAATCAGAGCATTGTGCAAACCAACTACAGGAGACTTTTCATGTGGTAGATGATGATGGATAGAATTTCAGCTGAAGGAAGTACCAATCATAGCCCTTAGTACATTGCACATTAACACTTATGGATAAATTTTAAGGTGGCTTGATTTCTTCCTGTCTCTAAGACAAGAAGGAAGCACTACAAAACAACAATGTAAAATGATAATAGATCTACACAAAAGCTCACACAAACACTTATTTACTTATTTACTAGGTCAGTATTCTATTGATCAAGGAAAACAGATAGATTAATAAAATATAATGGCTTAAAATGTTTAAAATTCATGCAAAATATTTTTTTAAAACATCCTACATGATAGGGTTATTTTTGTACTGTACCTATTGTCTAATGAATGATGCAAAAGTGGTTCAACCTTGACAGGTATAAGGAAAAAGGTAGTGCTAAAGGCAAAACAAAGCCAAAGGCAAAAAGCAGTCCACAAGACAAGAGCAAAATCCAAGACAAAAGGCAGAAGGCAGTCCTCCTAGCCAAGCAAAGCAAAGGGTGAAAAGCAGATTTCAAGCCAAGCCAAGAGGCATGAGTCAAAGCTGGGGGAGTGTAAGCCAAAACAAACATTTGTTTCTGGCAAAGACTAATTCCCCACAGCCTCTCCTTAAGTCACTCCACTCCAGGTGTTTCTTGTGAGGAGAGGTGGGGCAACCTTCTCCAAAGTAGCTTTGGAGCCCCTCTCTGGGCTTGCATATGCTCTGCTCTCTGTGCTCTTGGAATTGAGTGGGGGAGATCAGTTGCCCCAGTGCCTGAGGGCCCTAGGACAGCATCATCCTCAGCCCCTGGCATCTCCAAACTTGCCAAGGGAGAAGTGCCATCCCTGTCCTCCTCCAAACTGGGCTCAGATGGGGCGATGACAAAAAAAGATTCGTGAACAACTAGAAGCAAATAAAGTTATAACTACTAGCCAGCAGGGGTTTGTTAAAAACAGATCATGCCAACCCAATCTTATTTGTGACTTTGATAAAGTCACTAAATGAGTAGATCAGCAAAATGCTGTGGACATAGTATACTTAGATTTCAGTAAGATTTGACAAATTAGACCACAATCTACTTCTTGGTAAGTTAGAAAAATGTGGAATAGATAGCATCACCACCAGATGGATTTATAACTGGCTGACAAACCATACTCTACGAGTAGTTCTTAATCGTACTACATCCACATGTAGTAAGTAGTGGGGTACCACAAGGCTCTGTCTTAGACCCTGTACTCTTTTTTAAAAAAGTTTTTTATTTATAATACAAATTAAAAACAATGGACATAGCGTGACATCTCCGGTTTAAATATTTTCATCAAATTTTGTCATATAATTGATATATTTCCTTATCTTATACATATTTACACTATTTATCACAATTCGAATACATATATTCTTTCATCCATATAGGTTATTTCGATATCTATATCAATCATATCTATTATAACAAATTAGCATAAAAACTTCCAAGCATTTTACTCATCAATGGTCCTATATCCCAGCATTTTTCCTCTTTTCCAGTCAATAATAAAATTTGTTCCAGATTTCATAATACTCTTATTCATTCTTATCTTTAAATTCCAAGGTCAGTCTGTCCATTTCCGAGCAAATTAATATTTTAGCTAACACTTCTTCTGTGGGAGTCTCTTTGTTTTTCCATTTTTGTGCAAAAGCTAATCTTGCTGCTCTTAGAATATGTAACATTAGGTAAATTGTGCTCTTATTGTATTTGCCCTCTATAATACCCAGTAGAAAGATTTCCGGTTTTGCTTCTATATTTTGCATTAGTATCTCCTCTATCCATTGTCTTATCAGATGCCAACATTTTGGGCTTTTGGGCATTCCCACCACATGTGATAAAAGGTCCCTGGCACTGCCTCACACTTCCAACACATCAGCGAATGTTTTTTGCTTATTTTTGCTAATCTTGTGGGTGGGAGATGCCACCTATAAAACATCTTGTATAAATTTTCTTTGTAGTAACTAAAGTAATTTTTATGTTTCTTTCCCAAAGATCCTGCCACTTTTCTAGATTGATACTATAACCAAAATATTTGCTCCAAATTAACATAGGTTCTTTTACCTGTTCTTCTAGCATATCTTGTTCCAATAAATAATGATATATTTTCCTTATTGCCTTCTCCTCTGTTCTTAATAAAATTTTATCCAATTCTGTTATCTCTGTTTTTATGCCCCAATCTTTTTTATCCAAGTATGATTGTACTTGGAGATATGCCCACCATTCAAGTTCGATTCCTTCCTCTTTTAAAATTTTCCTAGGTTTCAACTCTCATTGAACAAATCTTTTTTTTTTGCAAAAAGTTTTTTTATTTTTTTTCAAACATACAAATTACATCCTTTTGGAACAGAGCTTTGATCTGGTCATCACTTTGTTCAATTTTTAATAAAATCTTTAACAAAATTTTATCTATTCTATTTTGCCATAGCACTTATTTCTAAATCTTAGATCACATATACAACTAATACCATCTTTTAAAAAATTAACACATATTTACTTAATCAAAACAATAACCCTTCTATTAACGCACCTTAATTCTTAATTCAATTAATAACTCATAATACAACAATTCTTACCCTAAATCCTCACTATTGACAATACAATACAAACGTATTTAAATTTCATTATGCTCATTCAATCTTTATTCCATTATTACTTTATCAAATTTAAATCTTATCTTTTTAATTTTAGAAATATAGCAATTTAACATTTAAACATAGTTCTTAGTTCAAATAATGCTCTTTAACACAATTTCCCAATTATTCTAAATTCTATCTTTTTTTTTATTATTATTATTTGATTTATATGCCACCCTTCTCCGGAGACTCAGGGTGGCTTACAATGCGTTAAGCAATAGCCTTCATACTTTTGTATATTTATACAAAGTCAGTTTATTGCCCCCACAATCTGGGTCCTCATTTTACCTACCTTAGAAAGGATGGAAGGCTGAGTCAACCTTGACTATCAAACCACACCATTTATATAACACCAATTAAGTAATTTTTGTTTATAAATCATAATCATATATTGTTTCAGTTTTCTTTTCTTTTTCACTTAGGTAATAAATGTTCAAATTATCACAATTGTTATACATATTTAAACAATAACCCAATTATTATAGCTATCAATGTTCTAATTTAACCTTTTCTTTTATCCTTCCACTGTTAATCCTAATATACAAAATACATCTTTGTCCCACTTTTAATTCCAGCATAATCATCTTTATTTTTCTTACTGTTAATTCCAGTGTAATCATCCTTATTCCACTGTTAATCCCAATGTAATCATCTTTATTCATTGTTAATCTCAGTGTAATCATCTTTATTTTTCTCACTGTTAATCCCAATATAATCATCTTTATTCCACTGTTAATCCCAATGTAATCATCTTTATTCCATTGTTAATCCCAGTGTAATCATCTTTATTTTTCTCACTGTTAATCCCAGTGTAATCATTTTAGTTACTGTTAATCCCAGTATAATTATCTTTATTTTTCTCACTGTTACTCCCAACATAATCATCTTTTACTTTTGTAGTTGTATTATTAAAAATATTCAAACTATAACAAATGTTATAGGTATTTAAACAATATCCCAATTATTATAACCATCCATTTCCTCAAGTAGTATCTTTTAACAACTTAATTAAAAATTTGGTTCATTATGTCCATTGCTATATTTCTTTTAATGTAATCTATTTTCCATATATTTTAGCTTCAATTCCTATTTCATTTCTAAATATCTATAACATAATTCTTCTCATATTTGTTTATCTCAATATCTCACGCTGTTTATCTCACACTGTAGCAGGGCAAATGAGTGGGGCTCCACTAGTTTGTACCCGATTTTTTGTGTTTTTGAAGGGTTTTTTGGCAGGTTGGATCTTGGAGGGATCGGCGAGATGGCGGAGTTTCTTTGGAGTTTGAATGTGGAGCAGTGCGAGCTCCCATTCAACGAGAAGAGCCGTCCAGATACACACAGAAGAGATCTGCTTGAGAATGGTGGATCCAGAGGTGTGATGTCCCTATGATTTATACAGGGAGTGAATAGTGGAAAGCAGCTTGAAGAACCAGAGAGAGGAGAATAAAAGTGCCAGAAAGGGAAACTTTCAGAGATTGTTAAAAGATTTGAAGAGAGGCGGCAAAGTGAGACTCTAAGGAGGAGCTGGAGTGGCAAGATGGTGGTGGGAGCGGAGACTGAGAGCTGTCAAACAGGAAAGGAACTTAGCGTGGTGAGTGGCACAAACGAGTGGATTGGAACATTTTCACTACATTTCTGGTGTTTGAAGAAATTTTATAATTCTGGATGTAGTTGTTGGGGGCTAAGAAGAGAAAGTGTCAGGTTTGAAGGGTACGCTGGAGGCAACAGATTAAAAAGTTGAGCTACTGATAACAAAGGTGACTGTGAAGTTTGGAATAAAGAAGACATCTTGAAGGAAGGAGTGAAAAAAACTTTTTTAAAAAAACCTCCTATGTCCATTAACAACTAACTGAAGAACATTTAGTATTCCTTATATATATATCCATATAGCAATTGAAGTATCTATAATTAAATATAATTAATATCTATATTTGTACTTATTATATATTTAGATAATACTTATCTTTATTTACATATACATATACATATACATATACATATACATATACATATACATATACTGAAATATTTATAACGTATTAATCCATAATTAATCTTTGTGTATCTATCTACATATTTATATATTTAGTTCTGCATATTAATAGATCTTCACTTAATTGTAAGTGAATAGAGAAGTATATATAGAGATATAGAAATATATCCAAGGCTGCTAATTGTAATGGTAATAGAAGTTTAGGAAGGAAAGAATACATTGATGAATTATTGATCACTATTGATTTGTATTATTATTGATTTATATATTTATATAGTATACATTATATTATATATTAATATTAATAATTATTAATCAAATATTAATAGTGTACTAAACAATTGATTGTTAGAAATTGGAATTTACTTAATTAAAATCCTCTGTCATCATCCATGTTACGCCAGCTTGGTCTGTTGTCTTCCAAGCCATGCCTAGGTCCTCTGTCATCATCCAAGCCACGCCTGGGGGCCCTGTCATCATCCAAGCCATAGTATATCATAGTATAATAAGAGATTATTGGGGAACATTACAACAGTTAAAGAGAAAGAATATAAAGGAAATATGGTAGGATAAAGATTGGAAGAGAGGAATAAAAAAATACGGCTGATAATATATATTTATTATTGTGGAAAAACTTCTTTAGAAATATCAAAATGAAAAGCACAACTACCACAGTCACCAAAATAGTGTGGAGGGGGAAATAACTTCAATGACGGCTTCCCCCTCAAGATCAAAGTCGACAGAAGCCATGTTGGAGAAAAAGTGGGCTCTACCATCAATTTACAACATATGCAGTCAACCTTATTAGCGATACAAGAAACATTGTTAAAAATGCAGGAGGTCATGACAACCAATCATAAAGACATTAAGAATGACATGGGAGGGCTTCCGGTTGGCACCGCCGTCGTTGTGGACGGTCTTCCCAGATCACCAGCCCCGTGATATCATTAAAGCCGACTTGACAGCGTTAATCAGTTGTCTGACGGCTTCGGGAGAAGAAGGAGAGGAGAGCTGGTGGGTGTGGGTAGAGCTCCCCGAAAACCCCTGGAATATTTCCAGGGGCTTGAAGGATGAGAGCTCCCCGTTTTGCCCTCTGAAGCTCCGAATCCGGGACGACTCTGTTCTTACAGAGCCAGACGTCGCAACCAACTCTGCCTTCAAAAGAGAAACTAATTGATTCCAGCAGCAGATGGAGCGGAAGCAGGGAAACAATTAATTTACAAGTATCTATACCTAGCTCCGAGGCTACATTGTTGTGAGAGAAAACTTTTTGAATGGAGGCTTAAAGATGGCGCTTTTGAAGTGGCTGTGAAAGTGAAAGTTAGGAGACTAAAGTGCCTTTTGTGAACTGCGCTCTTAAAGGGCTATAGCTGCCGGCTGTGAACTTGTTAAAAAATAGAAGAGAGACTATTTTACTTCATAAATTGTAATTTATTGAAAGTATTGTGGAAAGAAGTTTTGGCAAGTTGAATAATAATAAGAAAAGACCCTTTTTTTCCCTCTGATTTAAGATGGCTGCTAAACAAGTTAAAGTAATGGCTCCCAAGGGTGGAGGAGGTTCTCCAGTGGTGACACAGAAAGTACAACATCCGGTGGATACACAGAGCCAGGAGACCTCCTTGAAAGATCTTAAGGAGTTTATAAAGGAAGCTATGCTTAGTCAAACTGCAGCCATGAATGATCAAACAACAATTATAGAGGGAAAATGTAAAGAATTTGCAGAAGAAATAAAAGCAATTAAAGAGGTTGTGGAACAAAAACATGATGAAATAAGAGAAGATATTATCTCAGCAGTTGCAGGATTGTCAAAATCTATTATTGAACTGGAGGACATAGAAGAAATCAATGAGGCTAATTAGAATCTGGAAAATAAAGTTGGGGAGATTGGGGCCAAAACAGAAAGGGTGAATGAAGATGTAATTATGTTGCAATATAGATCAATGGAATTCGCTTTGAGATTGAGAGGGCTGAAAGAAAATAGTGGTGAAAACTTAAGAGATATTTGTGCTGAAGCTCTATCAGTGATAATTGAAGAAAGGCCCAAACATATTGCAATTCAGATTGATAAAATTTACAGGGTCAACTCCTGGGTGGCAAGACAAAAGCAATTGCCAAGAGATGTGGTGATTTATTTTACATCCAGGAGGATCAGAAATACCATTTTACAAGCTTCATATAAAAACAAGCTTCAAGCAGATGGAAAGGAAATAATTGTCTTGAAAGAAATTCCCTCCAAGATGCTAAGAGATAGAAAAGACTTTGGATTTTTGGTCAATGAGTTGAGAAATTGACAAATCCAATACAGATGGGATGTCCCAATTGGCTTAACTCCTCCTATGGAGGAGAGAAATATCGTTTAAAGTTACCTTGGAAGGCAAAGGATTTTTATATTAATATTTTAAAGGCTGGATATCCACCTTCATCTGGAGAAGGCAGAAAAGAAAAGAAGAAGACTTTACAACAAGAGATAGAGGCGAAGCAGGCTCAAACCTATGCGGAAGTTGCAGCTGGAGGAATTGGTCTGGAGGATGATTTAACCCAATTTGAGCCCTTAAAACTGACTTCTGATTCACCTAAGAAGCTGGAGGAACCAAAAGGCCAGCGGGTGACACGAGCAACTTATAGACTTCAAGAAAAACTGAAGGAGCAACAGTCTCAAGCAGCAGCCCAAGTGGCTCAAAAAACAGAAGTAATGGGAGGAGCAAGGCCTAAGAGTAAGATTGAAGGAGATCTTCAGAGCATGCTCACTAAGCTTCGAAGGGCCAAAGATGGCAACTAAATTTTTATCCTGGAATGTTAATGGCTTAAACTCACCACAAAAAAAGAAAGAAGATATTTCACTATTTGAAACAATTTAAGAATGATGTTATTTGCTTGCAAGAAATGCATATTAGAACTTTAGATCAAAAATATTTGATAAACTCAAGATTAGGTACTCATTTTATTGGGTCAACATCTGAAAAGAAAAATGGCCTTGTTATATACGTTAAGAAGGGTGTACCAGTTAAGTTAATTGAAGTAGATACTCAAGGTAGATATGTTGCAATTGAACTATTGACTCAGAATGGAAAAATGCTTCTAATTGGAATTTACGCCCCTAATCAACAACAGAATAAATTTTATAAATTTTTGCATAACAAGATATTACAATGGGACTATAGATCTTTTTTAATGATGGGTGACTGGAATGGCGTAATAGATATCAGGCAAGATTTTAAAAAGTCTGTCTAAGACATCTATACGTTCAAAACTACCCAAATCTTTTTTTGATATGATGGAAGATATGGAACTAAGAGTCATTTGGAGAGTAAGGAATGCAGATGATGCAGATTTTACTTTTTTTTCTGACAGACATCAATCTTTTTCTAGGGTTGATTTTATATTAACTACAAATGATTTTTTTTCCAGGGTGAAGAAGGTGAAGATATGTCCAAGAACTTTAACTAATCATAGTCCGGTGTGGGTGGAATTAGAACAGGAAAGGGGAGAAAGGAGGTCTTGGAGGTTAAATGAAAATTTATTTAGATATCAAGAAAATGTGAATGAGCTTAAAAAACAAATGAAAGAATTTTTTGCTATTAACATGCATAAAGGTACATCTATGGAGATGATGTGGGATGCAAGCAAGGCCTATATGAGGGGAGTCTTAATACATATGAATAATAAATATAGAGTGAAACAACAACAGAAACAGAAAGAGATAGAGGAGGAAATTAAAAAGAAAGAACAACTACTTGTGGCTACAGGAGACAAGAAACTTAAGGAAACAATAAATGTATTGCGACAGCAATTTAATATGCTTATGGCTGACCAAGTGGCAACTAGTTTACAATATGCTAAACACAATACATTTTGCAATGCTAATAAACTGGGTAGATGGTTGGCCTATACATTGAGAAAAAATTGTAATTATACAGCATGTACATGTATGTGGGGTGTGGGGTTGAGGGGTACCCCGGACCGCGAACCAGCTCATGGGCAAAAGCACTGGGATTGAAATAAAGCCGACAAAGGAGCCTTGAATAAATATATAATTTAATTTAAAATATTTAAAAAGACACTGTGCCTTTAAAAACCACATTAAAAGCAAAGTCTTATCTGGGTATGTGAAGCCAGGCTATCTCCCTAGATTCCTCTCCACAATACCAAAAACAGTTCACAAGAAACAAAGGGTAATACAAAGGTGGACGTCTTTGGCGTTGACACGTCATCAAGGCAAACGAAGGGCAGTAGCGAAGACTTCACAATAAAAAAGTCACCTGAGAATAAAAGCAGTTCAAGCACCAACATGGCTTGAGGGTCTGTGTGGAGTAGAATTTCCAGCACAACCTAATCGTTGGCTTGTGTGCTTAAAAACAGCAAAAACACAAGCATCTGTGGGAGTATCTCAGCAGCCGGCATCTGGAGTCTTTATCTGCATCTCCTCCCTTCTCAGCATCGTGCTGGGCTCTGCAATCTTCTTCCAGCAGTGATTACTAGCTGGATCAGGCCTGAACAATGTCTAGGCCCAAGTAGCAAGCCGAAAGATGCTTGCTTATATTGTGAGCAAACCTGCAATTATCTAGGGCGGGGAAGGCTTGCAGGTAATTGCTTACAGCAGATGGATTGATTGAGGCCATACCTCTTTTGTGGCTAATCATGTAGCCGCAGCAACCCTGAAAATACTCGTGACAGGAGGTCTTAAGATGCCAAATTTAAGATTGTATTATGAAGCAGCTGTCTTAACACAAATTAGTGATTGGTTTAATTTAACTGAAGAGAGAATTTTAAATATAGAAGGTTATCTGCTATATGGATGGCATGCTTATTTGTTATATGAAAAAAAGGTGGATAAGGCGTTTAAAGGTCATATACTTAGAAATGCCTTACTGAGGGTATGGGAAAAGTATCAATATAAGTTAAATTATAGAATCCCAATTTGGGCAAACCCTAGACATGCGATAGAAAATATAAGTATAGAGCAAAAACAGGAGGTGGTTACTTATAAAGAGCTTCTCTTTATGGAAAGGGGTAAATTGCAGTTAAAATCTTTAAATGTACTGAAAGAAGAAGGTATAATTTATACTTGGTTCCAGTATGGTCAGTTCCAAGCTAGATGGAGGGAAGTTCAAAAAATTGGTATTATGCAAAATGAGGAAAATTTGGTAAAACAGATTAGAGATCAAAGTCAAATGCATATTAAAAGGTTATATAATATTTTATTGGAAATATATTCAGAAACAGAATTGGTAAAAGATTGTATGATAAAATGGGCACAAAATTTTCAGGAACCGGTAATGTTGGAAACTTGGGAAAAGATTTGGGTTAGAAATGTTAAATTTACACAAGCACAAAATTTGAGGGAAAATTTTTATAAAATGTTTTATAGATGGCATTTAGACCCTTAAAAATTATCATGTATGTATCCAAATGTGCAGGCTAAATGTTGGAGATGTGACTGTGATGATGCTACTTATTTTCATATCTGGTGGACCTGTAAGAAAATCAAAGCTTTTTGGATAAAAATCTGGTGGGTGATGCAGAATGTTTTTTAAAAAAGGTTGAAATTTACTACACAATTGTTTTTATTGGGTATTACAACAGGTTGTACATCAATAGAGACTAAACTGATTTTAAACCTTATATCGGCAGCTACATTGCTGGTGGCGCAATACTGGAAGAAAGACTTTTTGCCTACTATTGATGAGTGGATACTGAAAGTAACGAACTTGGCAGAAATGGCAAAGATTTCAGCTTATCTGAAGGATATTACTAAAGAAAGATATATATTGGAATGGAGAAAATGGATTGACTATATTCAGAACAAATATCAGACAAAGAAATATCAAATAGCTTATGGATAAATGTTAACTTTAGATGTATATTATCTGTAGCGGAGTTATGGTTCTATGGGGGATCTGTTAATATAGTTGAAGTTAGGTTAATTTAGTTTGTGATTGTTATATGCAATACCCTGTATTTTGCTCTGGGAAGTCGGGGTTGGGTGGGTGGAGGGGGGGGTTGGGGAGGAATGGGTGGGAAAGGGAGGGGGGATGGAGGGTGAAAATAATTGTTGCATAAAACTTTTTCAATAAAAAAAAAGAATGACATGGGAGAAATAAAGGGGGAGATAAAGGAGGAGATAGGAAAGCTAGATGATAAAATCTGTACAATACAGGAGATGGTAATTAAAAACGAACAAAAGATAAAGTCGGTAGAAGCTAAAACAGAACATATGGAGAAAAAAATGGACATAGTAAAAATAAAATGATGGCAGAACATAGGGAACTGGAAGGAGCCATAATAAACTTGGAGATGGAGAAATCGATGGTATATCTCTGCTTTCAAAATATTCCAGAAAACAAGGAAGAAAATCTCCCTGCACTGATGGCTGAGCTACTGCATTACTGAATTACTGCAAAATATACTAGTGAAAATATTGCAAAAAGGTAAACAAGAATTGAAAAATGAAATCGATGAGGCATATAGGATCCACATGAATTATGCATGGAGGAACAGAATCCCGAGAGAAGTCCACGCTAAATTTGTCAGGAAAAAAATAAGAGATGAAATTTATAGTAAAACATGCGAAGACCCACTGATGTTCAATGGGAAGGAGATTACTGTACTGAAACAAATTCTAAAAAGAGTTAGAGAACAAAGACGAAGTTATCGTTTTCTCTCTACACAATTACTAAAATATAGAGTGATGTTTCGATGGCTCATCCTGGAGGGGATGTTGATAATGTGGCAGGAGAAAAAATTTCAGATTGACACATTAGAAAAGGCTCAGGAGTTCTACGATCACTATATAAGTGGGGAAGACAAACAAGATAGTAGGGAAGAAGAAGGAGAAAGTAAAAGCCAGGAAGATCAGATTTTGGAAGAAAAAATTGTAGAACAAGACACAAGAGACCATAAGGAAGTAGAGCATCAAGTAAGGGAAGGAGCCAGAACCAGAGCACAGACAAGAACAGAGTGAGGAGAGGACTGAGATCAATGGATAAGTAAGAAGATGAAAAATGAAATAAAGATGCTGTAACTAAATATAAACAGCATCAACTCAGCTGCTAAACGTAAACAAATATGATCAAGATTACAGAAAGAGAAAATGGATATCATCTGCCTCCAGGATAGGAGGATATTAAGGAAAAACATAGTGATCTCATAAAATGTTCTAAATTAGGGGAAGTATTTTCGGCATTGGCACAGAATAAAAAAAGAGGGATCGCTGTATATATAAAAGATTGGTTAAACCCTAGGAAAATATTTAGTGAAAAAGACGGAAGAATTTTAATAATGAAAATAAGTACAAATTATTATAAAAATTATAATAAATTACACAGGAAATTAACGGAATTAGAGGGCAAAAATATTTGTATAATAGGGGACTTCAATGGAGTGGTATTAAATTGGAGTATAAGACAGTGAAAGAAAACAAAATAAAAGACAAAAATTACCAAACGCATTTTTCAAAATGGCAAAAGAGTTTAATTTAAATGATGCATGGAGACAATTAAATATACAGAAAAAACAATAAACCTTCTTTTCTCATCCACATAACTAATGGTCTCACATAGACATGGCTTGGATGAACCCAGAATTGATCAATAATCTAGAAGAGATGGATATCATGCTGAACACTTGGGTGGACCATAGTCCCTTAGTATTAAAATGGAAAGGTAGGGGAAAGAAGAAGAGATGGACATTAGATCAAAGAATTGTAAAAGAGAAATGTTATTCACAAATAATGGAAAGGGAATTAAAGATGTTTCTTAAAGAGAACAGGAATGACGATACTACAATACAAAACCTATGGGACACCGCCAAAGCTTAAATGAGGGGGATAACTATTGTGTATATGGTGAGAAGAAACAAAGTGAAGAAGGAACAACAAATGTCAACATTGGAGAAGCTGAAAAAATTAGAACTATCGTTTTAGAAAGATCCCCCCAAACAGGGAAATCAGAAAGGAAATAGAGTTAACGAAACATAAAATCAATATACTACAACAGGAAGAAATGATAAGGAATATAAAATTGGCAAAACAAAACTATTTTGAATCGGCAAATAAACCAGGGAGATGGCTCGCCCATAATTTGAAAAAAGAAAAAGCTAAAAAATTGATACAATATTTATGAGACGAGCAAAGAAATTTGCACCATAGAATTGAGGGGGGAAAATATTATTCAAAATTATTTTCAAATACTGTATAGTCAAGAAAACATCAAAGAAGAAAATATCATAAATTACCTACAGGAGAGGAATTTGTCAAGTATAACGGATGAAGACAGGAAAATGTTGAATGGGGAAATTACTTTAACAGAGTTAAGAGAGGCAATTAAAAAACAGAAAAATAACAAAACACCAGGGACAGATGGAATTCTGGCGGAAGTATATAAAAAATTTCAGGAAATTTTGGAAGAAATTATGTTGGATATATATAATGAGGTATTAGAGAAAGTCAAAATGCCAAATTCGTGGACAGAGGCATATATAGCATTAATTCCAAAAGAAAGTAAGGATAATCAATTCATTCAAAACTATAGGCCAATCTCGCTGTTAAATGCCGACTATAAAATCCTGGCAACAATAATAGCAGAAATACTAAAAAAGATATTAAATAAAATAATTCATTCGGATCAAAACGGGTTTTTACCCAAACGACAAATTAAAAACAATACAAGGATTATTTTGAATATTTTAGAATACTATGAGGCGCATCCAGAAAAACAATTGGCAGTAATAATGATAGATGCACAAAAGGCGTTCGACAACTTGAATTGGCAGTTTTTAATGAATCAATTAATCGGAATGAAATTTGGTGAAAAATTTATAGAAATGATTAAGATAATTTATTTTAAGCAAATAGCAAAAATTATGGTAAATGGAGATCTTACAGAAAAAGTCGATATAAATAAAGGGATTAGTCAAGGTTGTCCATTGTCCCTCCTCTTATTCATCCTTTCATTGGAAATATTATTGGTGCAGGTAAAGGAAAATAAGGAAATAAAAGGGTTAAAAATTAAAAGAGAAGAATACAAAACATAGGCCTTTGCAGACGACATGGCATTTATATTAGAGGACCCTTTGGAAACAGGAGAAAAACTTCTACTAGAAATAGAGAAATTTGGAATAGTAGCAGGCCTGAAAATAAATAAAAACAAAACAAAAATAATTACTAAGAACCTCACGCAAGGCCAAAACAAGAAATTAGAGGAAAAACTAGGAATTCAAATTGTCAAAAAGGCAAAGTACCTGGGCATTTGGCTCACAGCAAGAACATCTTCAATAAAGGAAGACAACTACTCAAAATTATTGCAACAAATTCAAAAAGATTTAGAAAATTGGGCAAAACTACAAATTTCTTTGATTGGGAGAATCACCACGATAAAGATGAATATCTTACCCAAAATTTTATATTTGTTTCAAACAGTACCTATAAAATTGGGGAAAACCTTTTTTGACAAATTGAATAAAATCATTAGTAAATTTATATGGCTAAGGAAAAAGCCAAAAATCAAAATCAAAATGTTATAAGATGCCAGAAATAAGGGTGGCTTCAGCCTTCCAGACTGGGAACTGTGCCATTAGGCAGCAGTAATGTCATCGCTCAGGGAATGGATAAATTTAAATAATGGAAGAATTTTAACAATTGAAGATCATGACTTGCAGAAAGGTTGGCATGCCTTTATTTGGGATGGGAAAGACAAAGCCCATAAGTATTTCCAGAGACATCAAGTGAGGGAAGTACTATTAGAAACTTGGATGAAAATTAAAAGGAACTTCTACACAAAAATCCCAAGATGGGTGTCGACAATGGAAGCTTTGGTCTACCCTAATTTAATTGATCTTAACAAAATAGTAACATATAAGGAATTATTAGATGGATTAGGGAATTTGAAATCTAAACAAAAATTATTGGAGGTTGTCATTAAAGAAGGTCTTGGTCCAAGGGAGGCTACTGTTCCTCAGACGGCCAGATGTGAGTCCCTCCTTGTGAAGTGGGGTTATGGGGTGCAGATGGGCTTGCTGGTTACGTACCTGGTTCCCTGCCACGTGGCGGCAGCCCTGCCCAAGCTGCTCAACTTTATAGCTGTGGTGGCGGTTGATACCCCCAGGCTTATGGTCATGCGGGATTTTAACCTGCCATCCGCCGGTGAGGCGTCTGAGGTGGCCCGGGAGTTCATGGCTTCCATGATGGACATGGACCTGACCCAGTTAGTTCATGGCCCTACTCACACAGGGGGAAACACGCTGGACTTGATTTTTGTCTGTGGTCAGTGGTTGAGTGATCTTGAGATAGGCTGCCTGGGATAGGGCGGCCGCTGGAGCTTTGGATCGGGTTGTGCCTTTGCGGCCTCTGACCCGGCACCAGTCTCATCTGGCTCCTTGGTTTACCGAGGAGCTGAGGGAGATGAAGCGCCAGAAAAGACGCCTGGAGAGCAGTTGGAGGGCCAGCCGTTCTGAATCTGACTGAACACTGGTAAGACCTACCTGGTGGCAATAAAAGCAGGAAAATGTAATTATTTTTCTGCTCTTATTGCATCATCAGATAATCACCCAGCCACCAGGAAGCGCGGGAGGACCCCTTGGAGGGTAGAGCCGAGGACTTTGTACAGTATCTGTATGACAAAATCGCTCAGATTTGGGAATACCTGGACTCTGACTGAGTAGATTCAGGGGGGATGATGAAGGCAGGTCCTGAGAGTATTATCTGGGGAGAGTTTGATTCTGTGACTCCCAAAGACATGGACAGGATACTGGGTAGACTGAGTGCTGCCACATGTTTATTGGACCCGTGTCCCTCCTGGTTGGTGCTGGCCTCTCGGGAGGTTACACGAGGCTGGCTCCAGGGGATTATAAATGCTTCCTTGAGTGAGGGTGTCTTCCCCATTGCCTTGAAAGAAGCAGTGGTGAGGCCTCTCCTCAAGAAGCCTTCCCTGGACCTGGCAATATTGCTAATTATCATCCAGTCTCCAACCTTCACTTTGTTGCGAAGGTTGTTGAGAGTGTGGTAGCGCGACAGCTCCCTCAGTACCTGGATGAATCGGCTTATCTGGATCCATTCCAGTTGGGCTTCAGGCCTGGGTACAGCATGGAGACAGCATTGGTCTCATTGGTTGATGATCTCTGAAGGGCTCGGGATAGGGGTTGCTCCTCTGTCCTGGTCCTATTAGACCTCTCAGTGGCTTTTGATACCATTGACCATGGTATCATGCTGCACCGGTTGGAAGAGTTAGGGGTAGGTAGGTAACCAGTTGCAGGGGGGCAAAGGTAAACCCCAAGACCCCTTGTATGTGGGGTGCCACAGGGGTCGGTCCTCTCACCCCTTCTGTTCAACATTTATGTGAAGCCACTGGGTGAGATCATCCGTGGTTTCGGGGTGAAGTACCATCAGTATGCTGATGACACTCAGCTGTACATCTCACCCTGGATCACCCCAATGATGCCCTTGAAGTGATGTTCCGGTGCCTGGAGGCTGTACGGATCTGGATGGAGAGAAACAGACTCGGGCTCAACCCTTCCAAAACCGAGTGGCTGTGGTTTCCAATGTCCCGATATAGTCAGTTGGTGCCATCACTGACTATTGGGGGTGAGTCATTGGCCCCCACGGAGAGAGCTCGCAACTTTAGAAGAGCACTTGACAGCTGTGGCCGGGAGGACTTTTTATCAGGTCTGCCTGATTTGCCAGTTGCGTCCCTTTCTGGATTGGGACTTGTTAAGCACGGTCACTCATGCCCTCATCACTTCCGGTGGCACCACAGGCACTGACAGACACTCCTTTCAGATCATCAGCCCCGTGATTTCGTAAAAGCCACTAAGACAGTGCAAATCAGCTGTCTGGTGGCTTGGAAACCTTCCTCTTGGGAGAAGAGAGGGAGGCGAGTAGCTGGACACAGGTAGAACTCCTCAAAAGCCCTAGGAGCAATTCTGGGGCTTGGAGGGTGAGAGCTCCCTGGTATGTCCGACTGATCTCCAAATCCGGGATTTCTCTGCTTCAAGCAGAGCAAGACACCGCGACCACCCCTGCAATCAACATTTAGATTTAAAACAAGCTCAAAGCAGGCAGAACAAAAACAGGAGTCCTAGCAACAGCAAGTACCGAACTTTAACTCTGTGTCTATATCTCTTCCTTCTAAGATTTCTAAAAGTGAAGGGGAAAATGGCGCTTGAACTGTAACAGGGCGTGAAAGCGAAAGTTAAAGTGAAAGTGATCGTTAACATTGTTAGTGCTTCTAAGGCTTCTTAAACTTAGTGGATTTTACACCAAAGAAAGCAAAATTTAAAGTGGAAAGATTACAGTATGGACTTTAAATAAATTAAAATATCTATAAAAGATTTTAAAACATTTGGACTCATTGATTTGGCTGCTGTAAGAAGTGTAAACTGAAAGTTAAAAATGGCTTCTAAGCAAATAAAATCTGGTTTTAAAAGTGCTGATGGGTCTCCAGCACAGCCATCTAAATTACAATCCTTGTCTACTTCAAATCCACAAATATTGACTTTGGAAGTGTTACAGGACTCTTTGCAGGAGGCTTTGAAGCAGCAAACCTCTTTTTTAGAGGAGAAAATTAAAGGAGTGTCTGAGGAGATGGCTGAAATTAAAGATGTCATTCAAAAGCGAAACAAGGAAATAAGAGAAGATATAGTACTGGCATTTCAGGGTCTGGCAAAACACATTGAATTGTTGGATGAAAGAGTAGAAGAAATTAACCAGTCTAATTTGAATTTGGAAAATAAAATGGAGGAAGTCCAGACCAAGGTGGACAGGGCAGATGAAGAAGTGGTGATGTTACAATATAGAGCAATGGAATTTGCCCTGAGAGTAAGAGATTTGAGAGAACACAATCATGAGAACCTGAGGGAGATCTTTGCAGAGGCTTTTGCAAAGATAACTGGGGAGCAGCAAGCAGATCTCTCATTTCAAATTGACAAAATATACGTGTTAATTCCTGGTTTGCTAGACAGAATCAATTGCCAAGAGAGATTGTGATTTATTTTACAACAAAGAGGACCCGAAATGAAATCTTACAAGCTTTCTACAAAAATAAACTTCAAATAGCCGGACAAGAGGTTTTAGTACTGAAAGAAATTCCCCCAAAGATGTTGAGAAGCAGAAAGGAGTTTGCTTTTTTGGCGGATGAACTCAGGAACTGACAGATTCAGTTTAGATGGGATGTTCCAGTTGGACTGGTGGTGAATTATATGGGAGAAAGGTATCATCTTAACACAATCTGGAAGGCAAGAGATTTCTTTACTAATGTATTAAAGGCAGGATGCCCGCCATCTTAAGAAATGAGGAGAAGAAAAGAAGAATTGGCAATACAGGGACAGAAGGAAAGTAAACAGCCACAAGCAGCAGGAAAGACTTCGCTTATTGAAGAAGATTTACTGCAACTTTTTGGTACTGTTCAACCTTTGGAAGTAGTAGAAAAAAGAGAACAACCAAGAGATCAAAGGCAGACTCGTGCAGCGGCAAAGAGAAAAGAACAAGATTTAAAGTCACAGCAGACCCAAATGAAAGTCCAAGAAGCTACAAAAACAGAAGCAGTGGGGGGGGGCATGTCTGAAGAGAAAGGTGCAGGAGGTTCTTCAGCTGGCCCTTTTAAATCTTCAAGGCGCTAAGAATGGGAACTAAATTTTTGACTTGGAATGTCAATGGTTTAAATTCACCACAAAAGAGAAAGAAAATATTTCATTATCTGAAACAGTTTAAAAATGATTTAATTTGTCTGCAAGAAACACATATTAGAGCGACAGATCAAAAATACCTGATAAATTCAAGATTGGGGACACAGTTTGTAGCATCTGCCCCAGAGAAGAAAAATGGTATAGTTATATACCTAAAGTCAGATTTAACAGCCAAATTAATTGAGGCAGATGCTCAAGGACGATATATTGCAATTGAATTTCTAATAGAAGGGAAGAAAACACTTTTAATTGGAGTATATGCCCCCAACCAACAGCAAGAAAAATTTTATAAGTTTTTGCATACCAAAATAATACAATGGGATTATTATTATTATTATTATTATTATTATTATTATTATTATTATTTATTGGATTTTTATACCGCCCTTCTCCTTTCGGACTCAGGGTGGTGAACAACCAGAATAAAACATTTGTGTACAAAAGTTAAAATAATTTTAAGATGATTAAATAAAATTTGGCCCATGATTTTAAAAACATTCAATTAAAATTAGTATCAATTTTAAAACCAACGTAAAATCAGGCCAGCCCAGTTAATTGAAAGAAATAGGTTTTAAGGGCCCGACGAAAAATCTGGAGGTCTGGAATCACTCATATCTCTGGGGGTAGATTGTTCCAGAGGGTAGGTGCCACCACAGAGAAGGCTCTCCCCCTGGGGGTCGCCAGCCGACATTGTCTGGCTGACGGCACCCTGAGGAGGCCCTCTTTGTGGGAGCGAACTGGCCGGTGGGAGGCAATTGGTGGCAGAAGACAGTCCCGTAAGTACTCCAGCCCTAAGCCATGGAGTGCTTTAAAGGTGATCACCAACACCTTGAAGCGCATCTGGAGGTCCATCGGAAGCCAATGCAGCTCACACAGGAGAGGAGTCACATGGGAGTGCCCCGTTGATTATAAATCATGTATATTAATGGGTGACTGGAATGGAGTATTGGACACTCAAAAAGACAAAAAAGGATTACCTCAAAATATTCAAAAACGTGCAAGATTGCTTAAATCTTTTTTTGACATGATGGATGATATGGAGTTGAGAGATATTTGGTAGGAATGAAATCTGGAAGAAAAGGATTTTACTTTTTATTCTGATAGACATCAGTCCTTTTCCAGGATTGATTTTATATTGATTACTAATGATTTCTTTTCTAGGGTAAAGAAGACGAAGATATGTTCAAGAATTTTATCTGATCATAATCCGGTGTGGATGGAATTAGAGCAGGAAAAGGGAGCTAGAAGGTCTTGGAGGTTAAATGAAAACTTGTTTAGATATGGGGAAAATGTGAAAGAATGTAAAAAACAAATGAAATCATTTTTTGCCATGAATATGCATAAGGGTACACCTATGGAAATGGTTTGGGATACAAGTAAAGCTTATATGAGAGGAACCTTAATATATTTGAATAATAAATATAGACGTAGACAAGAAAAGAAACATAGGGATTTAGAAGAGGAAATAAAAAAGAAAGAGCAGGCACTTATATTGAACCCAACAGATAAGAAAGGAAACAATAAATTTGTTGTGAGGGCAGTTTAATATGTTGATAGCAGACCAAGTGGCAACTAATTTACAATATGCTAAACATAATACTTTTTGTAATGCAAATAAACCAGTAGATGGTTAGCCTACTTATTAAGGAAAAAAACAAAAGCTACGTACTATAGAGAAAATAGAATATAAAGGTAAAGAGGTATACCACAAAATATGATTTTAAAAGCTTTTATAGAGTTCTGCACAAAGTTATATGCTAGTGATATAATTCAAGGTAGAGACATAGATAGATATTTACAGGAGGAGAATATTCCTGTAATTACACCAGAGCAAAGGGAAGGATTGAACCAACCAATAACTTCGGAGGAAATTATTTTAGCAATTAAACAGTTGAAAGGGGGTAAAGCTCCAGGTATAAATGGATTGATAGCTGTTTATTATAAAAATTTGCAGTCTAAAATGGTAGTACCACTTAAGGAACTATTTTGTAAGATTCAAGCCGGAGGATAGGTACCCCCTTCTTGGAGAACAGCTTTTATTTCACTGATTCCAAAGGAGGACCAAGATCATAGTCAACCTAAGAATTATAGGCCAATATCGCTTTTAAATACTGATTATAAGATTTTTGCTAAAATATTAGCAAATAGGTTAATGGTAATAATGCAACAAATGATTCACAATGACCAATCTGGATTTATAACTGGGAGACAAATGAAAGGCAATGTAAGACAAATTGTAAACTTACTGAAATATTTGGAAAGGAACAACCAAGTCCCTGCAGCGCTTATTTTTTTGGATGCGGAGAAGGCATTTGATCGATTGAATTGGCAATTTTTATTGAAAATAATAGAAAAGATGCAGTTTGGAGAATACTTTACACAATCTATTAGGGCAATATATCAGAGACAAACAGCACAAATAATAATTAATGGTGGTTTAACAGAAACTTTTAAAATTGAAAAGGGAACAAGACAGGGATGCCCTCTATCACCACTATTGTTTATTTTAACTTTGGAACCATTATTGAATAAAATACAAGGGCCAAATAAAATAAAGGGAATTAAAATTAGACATCGTGACTATAGATTAAGAGCTTTTGCGGATGACTTGGTTGTTACCTTAACTCAACCAGTACCATTGGCCACAGGTTTAATGGATATAATTAGCCAATATGGTCAAATGTCTGGATTTAAAATAAATAAACAAAAAACAAAGATAATAGCTAAAAATATTACGGTAAAGCAAAAAGAAGAATTAGAAAGACTAACAGGATTTGAAATAGTAAAAAAGGTTAAATATTTAGGGGTATATATTACAGCCTCAAATGCAAAATTATATAAAAATAATTATGAACTGTTATGGTAAAAAATACAGAAAGAGATGGAGAATTGGGGAAAATTACAATTTTCTCTGTTAGGGAGAATAGCAGCAATAAAAATGAATGTTTTACCTAGGTTTTTATTTTTGTTCCAAATGATACCAATACACAAGAAAGATGATAATTTGAGGGAATGGCAGAAGGGAATTAATAAGTTTGTTTGGGCAGGGAAAAGACCGAGAATAAAGTTAAAAATAATGCAAGATATACGTGAAAGAGGAGGTCTTAAAATGCCTAATCTAAGATTGTATTATGAAGCAGCTGACCTAACAATAATTAGTGACTGGATTAATTCAACAGAAGAAAGAATATTGAATATTGAAGGATATGACTTGTCATATGGCTGGCATGCTTATTTATTATATGATAAAAAGGTGGATAAGACTTTTATTTTATTTATTTTATTTATTTATTTTATTCAGCTTATATGCCGCCCTATCTCACAATGGACTCAGGGCGGCTCACAACAATAAAACACAAGCCACAGTATAAATAAGACTAAACTCTAAAAAATTTAAAATTAACCCTTAAAACCCCATCATCGGTCCAGGTCAAGGGATTTAAAAAGCCAAGTTTTTAATTCACGGCGGAAGGTGTGAAGGTCGGGCACTAATCGGAGCTCTAAGGGAAGTTGATTCCAGAGGGTGGGCGCACCCACCGAGAAGGCTACCCTGGGGGCCACCAGCCGCCACTGTCTAGCTGATGGCACCCTGAGTAGGCCCTCCCTATGGGTGCCCTATAAAAGCCATATACTAAGGAATTCTTTGTTACGAGTTTGGAAAAAGTATCAATATAAGCTAAATTATAAGATACCCATATGGGCAATACCTAGACATGCGATAGAGAATATAAGTGTAGAACAAAAGCAAGAAGTGATTACTTATAAAGAGCTTCTTAAAATGGAAGGGGGTAAATTACAGTTAAAATCTATAAAGGTATTAAAAGAAGAAAAATAATTCAAACTTGGTTTCAGTATGGACAGCTGCAAGCTAGATGGAAAGAAGATCAGAGAATTGGTATCATGCAGAAGGAGGAAAATTTGGTAAGACAAATTAGAGATCAAAGTCAAATGCACATAAAAAGACTATATAATACATTGATAGAAATAGACTCAGAAACGGAGTTAGTTAAGGATTGTATGATAAAATGGGCACAAAACATTCAGGAACCAATAATGATGGAAACTTGGGGAAAAATATGGGTTAGAAATGTAAAATTTATGCAAGCACAAAACTTAAGAGAAAAGTTTTACAAAATGTTCTAAGATGGCATTTAGATCCTAAAAAGTTGGCTTGTATGTATCCGAATTTGCAATCAAAGTGTTGGAGATGTGATTGTGATGATGCTACTTACTATCACATATGGTGGACTTGTAAAAAAGTTAAAGCATTTTGGATTAAAATATGGTGGATTATCCAAAATATTCTTAAAAAGAAGATAAAGTTTACTACACAATTGTTTTTGTAGGGGATAATCACAGATTGTATGGTTATAGAGACTAAATTGATTTTGAACTTAATAACTGCAGCTAGACTTTTGGTGGCACAATACTGGAAGAAGGAAGAACTGTCTACCATCGAAGAATGGACATTAAAAGTGGCAAATTTGGCAGAAATGGCGAAGATTTCAGCATATTTGAAAGATCATTCACAAGAAAGATATATATTGGAATGGAAAAGGTGGATTGATTATATTCAAAACAAATATCGGACTAAAAAGTATCAAATAGCTTATGAATGAATAGAAAAGTTAAAAGTATGTATATCTAGTTAAGGAAAAGGTGAGTTAAAGTGTCGAGGGGGGGATAGGAATCTGTAGTTAGTTAGCATAGCTTAGCATATGATTGTTAAATGTTTTGCCCTATATTTTGTTCTGGGAAGTTCTGGGGGGGGGGGTAAGGGGGAGTAAGGAAGGGAGGGGGAGGGAAGGGGAAATATTTGAATTTTTTTTCTTTTCAATTAAAAAAAAGGGTTTGGTTACCACCTTTAGAGCGCTCCATGGCTTAGGACTGGGGTATCTACGAGACCGCCTTCTGCCATCAGTAGCCTCTTACCAACCAGTACTCTCCCATAGAGAGGGGCTTCTCAGGGTGCTGTCGGTCAAACAGTGTTGACTGGTGGCCCTCCTGGGGAGAGCCTTCTCTGTGGGGGCACCTGCCATCTGGAACGAGCTCCTCCTGGAGATACAGAGGATCCCAGATCTGCGCACTTTCCGCCGTGCTCTCAAAACATTCTTATTCCAGCAGGCTGGCCTGGCCGAACTTCCCTTTTAAATTGCTTTTTAAATTTGTCTTATAAATTGGGGTGTTTTAAATTTGTTTTGGGCCAAAGTATTTAATGTATTTTAAATGGTTTTTTAACATTTGTACTATGTGTATTTTATCTTTTGGTTGTTCACCATCCTGAGTCCTTCAGGAGTAGGGCGGTATATAAATTTAATAAATAATAAATAATAAATAAATAAAATAAAATCCATATGACATATCTGGTTCAGCATAAACTCCCATTTAACATTATCGAATGCTTTTTGTGCATCAGCAAATATTAATACCATTTGCTTCTTGTTATGTACCTCGTAATACTCTAAAATATGTAAAATGATCCTGACATTGTTTCTTATTTGCCTTTTAGGCAAAAATCCATTCTGGTTGGTATGAATAAATTCTTCCAAAAATTTCTTAAGTCTTTCAGCCATTACCGTCATAAAAATTTTGCAATCTGAATTCAACAGTGTTATGGGCCTATAATTTTTTATCAGTGTCGGGTTGGAGTTTTCCTTGGGAATCAATGTAATTGTTGCTTCTCTCCATGAAGCTTGGATCTTTGCATCGTGCAATACTTCATTAAATACCTCTAACAATATGGGGCCTAATATCTCTTGATGGTTTTTGTATATTTCTGAGGGCCTAGAGCTTAGTTAATTTTTTGTTTTTTGATTGCCTCTGTTAGTTCTAAGGGTGTTATGTTCTTATTCAGCAAATCTTTTAAATCTTCAGAAACTTTGGGCAGTCCTGCTTTTTGAAGATATTGTAAAATCTTGTCTTCATCTATACATTCCTCTTCTTTGTACAAATTTTTAAAGACCTCATATGTCACATTTCTCTTCCTTTCATTCTGGTGTATTATCTTTCTCTCATCTTTACATAATTTGCTAATACATCCTCTTATTTTTCTGTTTTTTCAATCTGCATGCCAACCAACACCCTGGTTTGTTCGCATTTTCAAAAAAAAAATGTTTAGTACTTTTAATTTGCTGTGCCAGACTTTCCTTCTCAATAATATTCAATTTATGTTTAATTACGTCAATTTGTTGTTTCAAATCCCATCTTTGTGGTTCCTTTTGAAGCTCTATCTCAGATTTACTAAGTTCTTCTTCTAAGCTTTTCAGTCGTTGCCTTTTTTGGTTTTTTTTCTTTGGCCATAAAGGCTATTGCAATCCCTCTCATAAAGGCTTTTGCCATATCCCATAAGTTCTGGTTGTTTGTATCTTCTTTCTTGTTTTCCTGCAGAAACAGGTACATTTGTTCTTCCATCTTTAATTTAAATTCTTTATTATTCAAAATTGCTCTTTTTAAAATCCATCTCTTTGTTTTCTTCTGTGCTTTCCATTTAATTTTAATAGGATTGTGGTCTGTCCAACAGTTCTTCTCTTATCTCTCTTTCTTTGAACTCATACTCACTGCCAAAGTTTTGCCTATAGAACTCTTCTGCTTTGTCTATCGTGTCCAATCTGATTCTTTTTTCTTGCCATGACACCATAATTCCTTCCGGCACCAACCACCTGAAATTAATGTTTTGTCAATTTGGAAGTTAAGTGTTGATAGGGTCTTCTTAACTGTCTCACCCTTCTGGGCACCAGGGTAGTTAGTGTGAATCCTGTAAATTTTGTCCATCTCATTAATCATCTCTTCTTTTCCGATTCCTAAGGCTCTTGCTGGTAGATCTGCCATCATTTCTGGCAGATCATCGCCTTTATATTCTCTCACATTTTGAAAGTGTATGTAATGGGCTGCCTTTTCTGTTTCGAGGAAGATGGCCATTGTTTCCAACTCTTTATTTGATTGAATCAATCTTTCATTCATTTCATCTACTCTCTTTTCCTCCTTTCCCATTCTCTCCTCCAACTCTTGTAGTTTTTAATTTGTTGTTAAAAACATTCAAATTTCCCATCCATTGATTTCATCTTCTCTTTGAGTTCTCCAGTGTCACTCCTCACCTTTCCTATTTCTTTCTTCAGATCTTCATGGTTTTTCAACATTACATCCTGATTATAACATTAGTTGTAAGTCCAAAGTTTCTCTTTGCAACATCTCTTCTATAGACCTTTGCCCAATGGGCTCAATTCAACTGTTGTGGCTTGGGCTGCCTGCCTCCTTCCTGTACCAATTCTCATCAAGTTGGGAATACTTGTCATCTTGAACACTGTTTTAAGCCAGCCCTCCTACTTATTTTCAGTCTTGTAATTCCCTCCAGAACACCCTAACTCTCAATTGTTCTATTCCGTGCCTATTCGCCACACCATTTATATTTTTATTTATATATTAATCAATAAAGTACAAAATATATAAAATTTTCTAGAACTAAACCATTTGATATGTACTCTAATAGATATTGCTAAATATAAAATACTATTAACAAAAATAGATTGAATGACTTATAGATTTGGAATACTTATATCAAGCTATAGTTCTAAATCACCTATCTGTTGTAACAATCAATAGCAGGAATATGTTGTTAAAGAAATAAATTGTAAAGTCACTTATATTATTATTATTAATAATATTAATAATAATAATAATAATAAATTCTTAATATGATTTCCACTGATTAGTTTGCAGTTAGTCTCATTGTAGCGAAAATCACCCCATGAAGACAGTCTCTCACCCTCGAATTCTTGTTTTTCTATTGCTTCTTTCAGTTCAGTTTTATTATTTTTTTAAGTCAACAAGTTCTTATTTTATTACTGAGTTTATTTTCTTAGACAGGTAAATGTTAACCCACTGTCTTATCTTCTTTTGAAGCAAAGTTCTGAAGCCAAATTCCTTTTCTTTCTTTTATCCCAATTTATTAATTTAAGGTATCTTTTTTTCCTCTGTAGTTTGTGGCTAGTTTCTTCTTGCCCAGTAGGTGTCTTCCTTGTCTCACTCTTTATTACTCAACAGTGATCATCCCATCAGTGGGATCAACAATAAACCCATCAGTGGTGAGTTTCAAAAAAATTTACCTCTGGTTCTGTGGGTGTGGCTTGAGGGTGTGTGGCTTGGGGTGTGTGTGGTGAGTGTGGCTTGGTGAGTGTGGCTTGGTGGGCATGGCAGAGGGAGGATACTGTAAAATCTCCATTCCCACCCCACTCCAGGGGAAGGTTATTGCAAAATCCCCATTTCCTCCCAATCAGCTGGGACTTGGGAGGCAGAGAATAGATAGGGGCGGGGCCAGTCAGAATTTTTACTACTAGTTCTCTGAACTACTCAAAATATCTGCTACCAGTTCTCCATAACTGGTCAGAACCTGCTGAAACCCACCTCTGATCCATATTCAAGATGTCAACCTCCTCTGATTTGTCAGCACTTTTACTTTCCTGTTGTAGATTGTTTTGGTTTCTTATTATAAGGTTTTTGAAAACAAAGTAAATAGAAAAAAAACACCCTTAGTCTTTTTCCTTTCTCAGCCAATAAAATCTATCATGCTGCAGGAAGTCTCTCTATGCCCAAACTTGCTTTTCGCTGCTATAACACTGGAAAGGAACTTTCTTCCCTCCTTCTTCCTGGGGCTCCTTTTCTTCTCTTCCCTTTTTAGAAATCTTCTGGGAAGTTCTTTCACCCCGGATCACTCACAGAAAGATGCTAGGATCAGATTTCACCATAGAATCATCATTTCTATGGTGAATCATAGGGCCCAGTATCCAAGTCTGTCAAGATCCATCTGGATCTTGAGCCTATCTTCTAGGGTGTTGGCTATTCCTGCCAGCTTAATATCATCCACAAATTTGGTAAGTTTGCCTTTTATTTTTTTTATACCTATCTAAGACATTTATGAAGATATTGAAGAGTAATGGGCCTAAGATGGAACCTAGTGGTACTCCATTCCTTACTTCCCTCCATGTAGATGTAGTACCATTAAGGACTATGGCAGCCTTGCCCCCTGGATTCAACAGGGGCACTTAGGATCAACTTAGGATGACTTTTGGATGGCTGTAGATCCACCCGGGAAGGGGAATCTTGAAGATTGCAACTCAAGGGCCTTTGAACTTCTTCCAACCAGCAGAGATCTGCCAACTTCAGCTTTTACCCTTTTCTGGCATCCTGCCATAAAGTGTCAGGGGAAAGGAGAGTCCTAAAGAAATGTAGAATAATAAAGATGAGCTTGGGAATAGGAAGATGGTGAGAGGGGATCACTCTTGACAGAAACCAGAGGTGCCAGGACTGGATCAAACCAGCTTTCAAGGACACCTGGCCTGGGAACAAAATGCGGAACTGCAGCAAGTGGTGCCAACAATGAAGCTGTTCCCAAAAAATCTGGTCAGCATGCTATTGGCCACTGATAAACTGGCCAAGGGGCCATGGAAAGGGGAAAAGTGTAACCTTTGCAAGAGAATATACAGATCTAGCCTTTCTTTCACTGCAACCATGTAACCTTAGTAAAAGAACCTATCATTTCAACAAATGGAGTTGAGGGACTTGAGTGGCAGCAGGGCTGATGTTAGGCTAGATCTGCAACAATGGTCAACCTGGGGATGCACCTCTACTGCAGGGACTGTGCAAGAAATGTTGGCTCATGACAGCAACCAGTAGGAAATTGACACTTGTGAAGAGGCTGCAGCAAGACCCCATGGAGGAGGGTATTCCTTCGAGTGGCTGGAAGAGGCGAAAGCCTGCGATGACCAGCTGAGATCCAGATGGTCAGTGGAGATCAGGAAGAAAAATAAGTGGAAGGAAAAGTCCTCCAGAGTATCCTTGATGTGGGGAAGCTGAGGGAGCTGCCAGAGAGAACCACATTGGAAATCAAAGATGAAGCAACTCCAGGTGAGACTGATTGCAACAGCACACTGGTAGAACAAGCCATCAAATTCCTGAGAGGTGCCTTCAACAACCTCACAGTATGTGAAGTCCTAGCTCAGATGGCTCTACCAACCACCTGACTGGCACAGGACCTGGTGGACAATGGCATGGCTGCACCTGCCACTGCAGCACTCACCCCCTTGGCACCAGCCCCAGCCCCAGCACAGCAGCCAGTACTCACCCTGGTAACCCAGCCACCACCAGCAGCCTGCACCACAGAGAAGGAGAAACTGTAAGCTGCCAGCTGTGGAGGTGAAATTCAGCAGAGACATGAAGCAGTTGGGATTCTTCCTAGCCCAAGTCTGGACCTACATGCAGGAGTAGGGGGCTGACCTGCCAATTGAAGGAGCCATAGTGTGGTGCGTGACCAAGGCACTGGAGGAGACTGCTACAGAGTGGATGGTGTTGCCCCACTTGGAGTCCTAGTGAATGATCACTAGTGTACAGTGATGCCAGTAGTGTGCAGCAGCAGGCAAAAAAGCTAATACAATCCTTGGTTGTATAAACAGAGGCATAGAATCAAATAACATAAAGTATTAGCTGTAGCTTTATAAAACTTTAGTAAGACCACCCCTGGAATATTGCATCCAGTTCTGATCACCCTTTTTCAAAAAAAATGTTGACTGTTATGTATCCAATTTTGGAGGGAAAATTAGAGCGGGAAAAAGCTTGATTATCATTGGCTAGCACACACTTGGCAAGTAGCTATATAAGGAGAGTTGTTGTTAACTTCGACCTGGCTCCTAGCTCCTCACTTGCCCAATCTAACACTGGCGATGAAGGTGGGATCAAGGTAGACAGGTTGCACAAATAAGAACTGACAACTGAATCCAGCCAGGTGGGAAAATCTGCACGAGCCAAGCACAGCAGAGAAATGTCCGCCTTCACATCACCAATGCTGTTCGATCCTGTGAAAGAAAAGTGGGGATCGTACATGACACGGTTTGAATGCTTCCTCGAAGCAAATGACCTCCAAGGGCTAGGCTGACAATTGGAAATGAGCCCTCTTTTTCAGCAACTGCGGCCCCGAAGTGTTTGACACAGCCAAACCGCTGTTGCAGCCAACACTGGTGCAGTCTGTCCCGTGGCAGGTCCTGCAGACCATGCTGAAGGCGCACTATGCCCCTGTCCTGTCCAAATTCGTTCAGCGCTATGAGTTTCAGCAAAGACTCCAGAGGGACGGCGAGTCGATAAATATATACATGGCAGTGCTACACAAGGCCACCACGCATTGTGAGTACCGTGACCTAGATGATGTCCTCTTAGAGCAACTAATCTGCGGAGTCTGAGACATTCGCCTCCAGAGGCGACTGCTGGCCAAGACAAACTTCACCCTTCACATCACCCTAGATGAAGCCAGAGAGCATGAATCGTCTAACAAGGCAGCAATTGGCGCCACCCCAGATGGCACAAAAGTCTACCCCTATCCACAGGGAATCAGCGATGAAGAAGGTGATGAGAACGTCTTCAAAACTGATAACAAGAAGAGGGCTGATGATGGCCAGAAGGAGAGTTGTGCTAGTTGTGAGGGATTCCATCAGAGACAAACTTGCCATTTCAAGGATGCCATTTGCAGACGTTGTGACAAAAAGGGACATTTAGTGCGGGTGTGCAGGGCGAGTCTGTTAGGGGGTTGGGGTTTGTCCCAATGGACCGTGAACCTGTTCACATGCAAACGCACTGGGGCTGAAATGAAACTGACAGAGGAGTTTTGTAAAAATATACTTTACTAGAAACATTAAAAAAGACAAATGTCTTTAAAACACATCAATAACTAACACTTATCTTCATTAGCTGAAGCCAGGCTGTCTCTCCAAGTTCCTCTCCTGCAATACTGAAACCAGTCCTCTTAACCCTTTCCAAAGGGAAAGGTAAAAGCTAATACAACACTAAGTAGTTTCAGGATCAGTATATCATTGAGGCAGTTGGAAGCAGCAGCTTAGGCTTCTCAGCAGTGATGAGTGAGAATGTCCTGTAGAGGGCTTCTGTGAATCAAGTCACCTGTAGAGTTGATCCAATCAGCATCATGGTTTGAAGCTTCTGGCAGGAAACTTCTAGCAGGGAAATTCTCCAGCTCTTCCTCTTGGTCGTGGCTTCAGCAGCAGCAGCAGCAACTAGAGCTCAGAGACAACAGCAGATGCTAGCTTGCATGCTCAGCACAGCAAAGGCAAGTTCTCTTCTCCTTTCTATCTGGCTCTCTAGCTCTGAGCTTCAGCTCTAGCTCAGGCATCAGGCAGTGACTTTGTTCCAGCTCTGTCTCTTTACTCAGCTCTCTGAGTCCAGGCTTCTTCGGGCTTCTTGGCTCTTGGCTGTCTTGGCTTGGCTTGCTGAATCAATTTGGCAGGCAACAAGCTCCTCCTTATATAGTGAGTCAGTGAGCAATTAACTAGGGCGGAGAAGGCTTGTAGTTAATTACAAGACAGAGATTGGCCTGTTTGAATCTTTGCAGTTTGTAACTAATCTTATAGTCACAGCAATCCTGGCAATACTCTTGACAGAGTCAACCGTCCAGTCAAAAACAGAGGGCATTCGCCAATCAAGCTGGTCAGCCACAACATCATAAGAGGGATGGAAATGTACAACAAAAGTGAGGCGCCTATTCCAAAACCCCCAAGACATTTCAAACCCGCATCGGCCAAGCTACAATGTACCCAGAGAAAAAGCTGCATGTAACCGTCGAAATTGAGGGGTCACCATGCAAAATGGAAATAGACACTGGCTTATTTATTACCATCAGGTCATGGGCCGAGCTGAAAGCGGCAATTCCAAACATCAAGAAACATCAGCTAAAACACCAGCATCTAAGGCTGAATGGCTACCAGGGAAATTGCATTCCCGTTGAAGGCTGTGGGACGTTCCAGGTGAGATTCAGCCATTTCAACAAGCGACTGCCAATCACCATGGTCAGTGGACATTTACTGAGCCTCCTAGGACTCGACTGGTTCAAAGCCCTGGGCATGGGGGTAACCGGGATCCACTCCACCAATGGCGGCCTGACGGATGACCTGCTCTGCAAATTCCAGGACGTTTTTGACGACGGCCTTGGCAAGTATGTGGGGACTCCTATTTCTTTTAAGATGGACCCTAATATAGCCCCCATTTGAATGAAGGCAAGGAGAATGCCATTCGCGCTCAAGCCTAAAATAGACCGGGAGCTGGATAAGCTCATACATCAGGGCATACTAGTACCGGTCAACCATGCAAAATGGGAGACCCCGATAGTCACCCCTCTCAAATCTGATGGGTCAGTGCACATCTGCGTCAATTATAAGTGTACCCTAAACAAAGCCCTCCAGCAGAGCATCTACCCTTTCCCCATCGTGCAGCACCTGTTCCATTCATTGGGCCCCGGCAAGGTTTTTGCTGAATTCGACCTTGTGCAGGCATACCAGCAACTGCCAGTTGTTGGCGCTACCGCAGAAGCACAGACTATAGTAACACATAGAGGTACCTTCAAATGCACAAGACTACAGTTCGGGGTTAGTGTTGCCCCTGGACTATTCCAAAGCATGATGGAATGTCTGCTGCAAGGACTACCGGGGGCTGTCTCCTATTTTGATGACGTTCTTCTCACCATAGCAGATGAGCAACAACTAGGGGACCATCTAAGGGGGGTGCTGTCTATTTTTAGGAACATGGGGCTGTGAGTTAAAAGAGACAAATGCCAAATAGCATGTGCCTGCTGTTGAATTTTTAGGGTACAAGGTCGATGGGGCAGGCATACATCCCACTGAAAGTAAAATCAGGGCTATCCACAATGTGCCAACCCCAATGAACAGGGTGGAGCTACAGGCGTTCCTGTAAACTTTTATGCCATTTTCCTAAGGGACAAGGGTCTGTGGAGTGGGCTGAACCACTCCATAGACTTCTCACTAAAAAGTCTTCTTGGGTTTTGGGATGGGCGGAAGCCACGGCGTTTGCAGCTGTCAAAAGTCTCCTGATGGCTGACAGCCTCCTCATCCAGTACAACAAGCTGCTTCCCCTTGTCCTTGTTTGCGATGCCTCCCCTTTTGGCTTGAGGGCAGTCCTGAGCCACAGACTACTGACTAGACTGGCAAGCCCCCATTGCCTATTTCTCCCGCACCCTGTCCAGTGCTGAATGTAACTACAGCCAGCTGGACAGGGAGGCCTAGCGGCTGTTGCTGGGGTCAAGAAATTTTATGAATATCTGTTTGGGAGATCTTTTGAACTGGCCACTGACCACCAACCCCTGCTTGGACTTTTGGCTGGGGATAGACCCACCCCTGTGGCCATGTCCCCGCATTTCACTAGGTGGGCCATTTTTCTGGCTGCCTATTCATATAGACTCGTCCACCGGCCTGGCCAGTGCCTTGAACACACTGATGCCCTTAGCAGGTACCTTCTGCCAGAACTTCTGGATGACCTGTCCCTGGGTGTCCCTATCCTACTGATTGGTGCTCTGGACTCTAGCCCATTACTTCTGCTGAAGTTGTGAGGGCCTCTGCTAAGGACTCTGTATTGTGGACTGTTATGAGCTGGGTGCGTAGGGGATGGCCTATCAGCCCTGTTGGTGGAGAATTCAAACCATTTGTCTGTAAACAGCATGAGCTGGCTATGCAAGGGGGTCGCTTGCTAGGAGGGGACCAGGTGGTGATTCTGCTGTGTCTAAGGGAACAAGTATTGGCCACGTTGCATATTGGTCACCCAGGAATTGTAAGGATGAAGGGATGGGCAAGGAGCTATGTGTGGTGGCCTAATATGGACAATTGCACTGCTGAATGAGTGGCCAAGTGTACTCCCTGCCAAGAGTCTTGCCCCGCTCCCCTGGTTGCCCAGTCCAAAGAGTGAGGACAGCCCCGGGGACCATGGTCCTGCATTCATATCGATTTTGCTGGCCCATTCCATGTTCAAACCTTCCTAACCATGGTAGATGCTTATTCTAAGTGGCTGGAGATCATTTTAATGCACTCCACCACTACGGAGCCTGTAATTAAATCACTCGGAAACTATTCATCACATATGGGCTACCGGACACCCTGGTGTCAGATAATGGGCCTCAACTTACAGCTACTCAATTCGAGGGGTACCTAGCGGAGATAGGGGTCCGTCATGCACTCACAGGACCTTTTCATCCAGCCAGAAATGGTCAGGTTGAAAGATTTGTTAGATCGGCCAAAGAGGCCTTGGCCAGACTCAGACCAAGAGACTGGCAAGCTAGGATTGATACTTTTCTGGCAGCCCAGCATGTTACCCCGTGCATGGCAACAGGACAAAGTCCGGCAGAACTGCTAATGGGCTGGAGACTCCATTGCACCCTAAATAGGCTACACCCCAATTACTCCCCTGAGGGTTACATGGAAGCCGAAAGCAAGACTAGAAGTTTTTCTATTGGGTCTGCAGTCTTCACGAGGAATTATGCAGATGGTCCCCTTTGGGTGGCTGGGCAGATCAGTGACATCACTGGGCCCAGGTCATATATTATAGAAGTCAGTGGTGGAAGGGTATGGCGAAGACATATTGACCAGTTAAGGAAATGTCTAGGCCAAACAATGCCCGACGGGCCAGATTGCAAAATAGACAAACCAGTCCCTGACTCACCAATCATTCATCCAACAGCTAACTCAAACCCGAAGTGGCCAGAAGACTTACCTGATGACTTCAGTGTCCAGCGCCGCCTCCTCGAGAAGCCAGACCCATCTGGAGAGTGCGACGCCCATAAAAAAATCCAGGAGGTTCCAATGGCTGGGCTGGGAGAGACAAAGGGTCCCTCCAACCAGCCCAAATCCCTGCCTCAGACTGAATTGTGCAGGTCAACTAGAATCAGGGAATGCCCTAGTCACCTGCGTGATTATTTACCGAAATAGTTCGGTAAAATGCCTTTTGGGAAGGGAGGAGTGTTATGTATCTAATTTTGGAGGGAAAATTAGAGCGGGGAAAAGCTTGATGATCATTGGCTAACACGCTTGGCAAGTAGCTATATAAGGAGAGTTGTTGTTCACTTCGACCTGTCTCCTGTCTCCTCTCTCGCCCGAACTAACATTGACACTTTGAAAAAAGTGCAGAGAACAGTAGCTAGCATGATTAAAGGCCTAGAGACTAAAACATAAGAAGAACAGTTGCAGGAACTGGGTATGGCTACTCTAGAGAAAAGAAGGACATGATAGCGGTATTCCAGTATTCCAGTATTTGAGGGGCTGCCACAAAGAAGAAGGAATCAATTTATTTTCCAAAGCAAGACAGGAAACAATGGATGGAAACTAATCAAGGAGAGAAGCAACCTGGAATTAACGAGAAACTTTGTAACAGTGAGAACAATAACCAGTGGGGCAGCTTGTTTTCAGAAGTTGTGGGGCTTCATCACTGGAGTTTGTTTTTTTTAAAGAAGAGACTGGATAGCCACTTATGTCAACTGCTTGAGCCGGGGGCTGGCCTAGAAGACCTCCAAGATCCCTTCCAGCTCTATTCTTGATTGAATGAACATTTACAAGAAGGTACTATGTGAATTCATCCATCACCATAGTGTTAGGTGTCATCACTATGCATATCTGACCCTGGTGAACTAAGGGATGCTATGGGTGCCCTCTTACAAGGCTTGTAGGCTGTGGGGACCTGGATGCAGAACAACAGGTTTCAGCTGAACCCAGCTAAGATGGAGTGGCTGGAGTGCGGAGATACAAATTCCTGTATCTGGGAATGTATCATCCTTGGTTCTGGATGAGGTGGCACTATTCCAGATCCAGTGCATAATCTGGGGATCCTCCTGGGCTCACAATTCCTGTTTAGAACATAGAATAACAGAGTTGAAAGGGCACTTGGAGGTCATCTAGTACTCCTTCACAGGCAAGAGAGTCTTTACCAGGGGTGTCAAACTCGCTGCCCGCAGGCCGAATGCATCACATGTTGCCTGCACCCGGTTTAGCAAAGGCCCAATACATCACGTGATGCCTCTGTGATGATGTGAGTTTGACACCCTTGGTCTATACTACTTCAGACAAGTGACTTCTTCTTGAAAACCTCTAGTCATGGGGCACCAATAACTACTGTAGGCAAGGCATTCCATTGATTAATTGTTTTCTAGGTTGCTTCTCTCCTTAATTAGTTTCCATCCATTGGTTCTTGTCTTGCCAAGTTTGACCTTATCTGTACCTGTACAGTTGTTTTTTCTTGCCTAAGTGTAAAACCTTACTTTTATCTACATTGAATTACATTTTGTTAGACATGACTCAATGTTCAAGTCTGTTGAGATCCATCTAGATCTTAAACCTATCTTCTGGGGTATTGATTATTCCTGCCAACTTACTGTCATCTGCAAATTTGATGACTCTTCTATTCCTTCATCTAGATAATTTATCATCTAGATAATTTATTATCATTAAATTAAATTAAATTAAATTAAATTAAATTAAATTAAATTTGAAGATACTAGCTGAATACCCGTGCTCCGCTATGAAAGTATGTGATCGGGGTTAATAAATTGACACTTATAGCTTGAAAATTAATGAGTAGTTACAATTGGCCTCTCCTCTCCTTTTCTCTCACTCAGCATTGCCCCACAGAAACCTATACTATCCTATCCCCTTCTCTCTCTCAGACTTGCCGCACAGAGGCCTCTCTCATCCTATCCCCTTCTCTCCTCAGCATTGCCCCACAGAAGCCTCCCCTATCCTATCCCTTTATCTCCCTCAGCCTTGCCCCACAGAAGCCTCCCCTATCCTATCCCCTTATCTCTCTCAGCCTTGCCCCACAGAAGCCTCTCCTATTCTATCCTCTTCTCTCCCTCAGCCTTGCCCCACTGAAGCCTCCCCTATCCTATCCGCTTCTCTCCCTCAGCCTTGCCCCACAGAAGCCTCCCCTATCCTATCCGCTTCTCTCCCTCAGCCTTGCCCGACAGAAGCCTCCCATATCCTATCCCCTTCTCTCCCTTAGGCTTGCCCGATAGAAGCCTCTCCTGTCCTATCTATTCTCTCCCTCAGTGTTGCCCCACAGAAGCCTCTCCTATCCTATCCCATTCTCCCCAGAATTATTTTCATGCTTGGAGAAGGAGTAGAATGTCTAACTAATAAGCATCAGAGCATGTTAAAAATAATATAAGAAATACTAATGTTATTTTGAAAAATCCTTTCTTAGTGAGCACCTAGAAGCCAAGAGGAACATACATGCCAAATTTCAAGTTTGTTGGCTTTACAGTTCTGGAGATTTTGTGATCGTGGTGTGAGTGCTTTTCGCTTTTATATATATAGCTTGAAGAGTACTAGGCCTAAAACTGAACCTTCATGTACCTCACTACTTACTTCCCTCCATGTGGATGTAGTTCCATTGAGGGCTACACATTGTATACGATTTGTCAGCCAGTTACAAATATATCTAGTGGTGATGCTGTCTACCTCACATTTTTCGAGCTTAAGTAAAAGATTGTGACCTGCTTTGTAAAATGCCTTACTGAAATCTAAATATACTATTATTTATTTATTATTTATTATTTAAACTTGTATGCCGCCCTATCTCCGAAAGGACTCAGGACGGCTCACAACAATAAAAACAAGCAAAATCAATGTTTAAAATACCCAATAAGATTATAAAAAGACAATTAAAATCCCCTTTAAAACCCCTTCAGTCCAAACCAGCCAGGCAAAATAACCATGTTTTAAGGTCACGGCGGAAAGAGTGAAGGTTAGGGGCCACCCGGAGCTCCAGGGGGAGCTGATTTCACAGGGTAAGTACTCCCACAGAGAAGGCCCTCTCTAGGGGTCACCAACTGACATTGTCTGGCCGATGGCACCCCAAGGAGGCCCTCCCTGTGAGAACGCACCGGGTGATGGGGAGCTGTCACTGGCCGCAGATGGTCCACCAAATATCCTGGGCCTAAACCATCTCCAGGTGAGATTCAAGGGTAGCACCTTGAATCTCACCCAGAGGGCAACCGGTAGCCAGTGCAGGTCCCGCAGGAGAGGTGTAACATGAGAGTGTCGGGACTCTCCCATTACTACCCACGCGGCCGCATTCTGCACCAGCTGAAGCCTCTGAGTGGTCTTCAAGGGCAGCCCCATGTAGAGAGCATTGCAGTAGTCGATACTATGTCCATGGCATTTTGTTGATCTAATAATTTAGTCTCTTTGTCGAAGAATGAAATAAGATTTTTTTGGCACAATCTGTTTTTGATGAACCCATGTTGGCTATTGGTTATAACTTTATTTGTGTCTATGTGTTTGCAGATTTGTTGCTTGATTACCGTATATACTCGCGTATAAGCCGAGTTTTTCAGTCCGTTTTTCAGCCTGAAAAACGCCCCCTCGGCTTATACGCAGGTCACAAAAAAAATGACTTTCCCTGCAAGCTAGGAAACAGCGGGAGAACGGGGTTTGCTTACCCCGCCCACTCCCAATCTATTGGGACTGCCTCCTGAGTTCCAGCTGATCGCTAGAGGAAAAAAAACCACTTTAAATTCTTGCCGCAAGCTTCAAAGGCCCCCCCCTACAGCTGATCAGGGTTAAAAGAAAACAAATGAGCAGATCGGTGCCGGCTGCAAAAAGGTGCCTTCTGCAAAGAGCACATTTTTTTTTCTCCTTCTGCTGAAACCCAAAGCGAAACTAAAACAGCTTGTTGGCTTTGCTGTTTGCTAAGGCTGATTTGATTTCTTTTTCCTCATCAAAAAAGGTTGGTGCAAACAATGGGAAATTTATGGCAAATGGCAAAAGAGGGGAGTTCAAGATTTTAAAACACAAAAGAAAAAAAAGCTCCATTTAAATAGGGAATTGTAATAATTGAGATATTATTAATTGCATATTGTGTTGAAAGCAGAAATGGTTAAGTTGTGGTTTGGAAGAATATTGGGGGAAATTATTTGGTTTATTATTATTGGTAAATATAATTAATTGATTTGTAAGAAATTGGATTGCATGGAAATAATTGGAATATTCAATATTCAAAGAAAATACATTGTATGTTTGTATGTGTGTTTCTAATTATTGCTATTTATTCATATTTGTTCTCTTTTATTCTTTAAAGTTTAACAATTCATTCTTTATCTTAATATCTTTATATGTGTTTGGGGTTGGTTTTGTTCCCTTTCATCTTTTTTATTGTACAGCAATCTTTCTCCTCAAACCTACCACCTCTTTTCTTCCTTCTTACTTTCTCTTCCCCCCCTTCTTCTCCTCCCTACTTCCTCTTCCTTTCTTCTTCTCCTCCTCTCTTCCTCCCTCTCCTTTTATGCACATGGACTACTCAGAGGGCTCAAAAAGTTATTTTTGACTGGTCCTCGCACTTGTGACCAGTCCTTGAACTTACGACTGTCCTCACATTTTACGTTTTGGCCCTATCTTGTCACCATGGTGAAGAGAAGCAGTTGTGAAATGAGTGACACCGTTTTTAAGAATGCTACAATGGGCATAAATGATGACCAGTCATAAGTGCGAAGACCGGTCAAAAGTGCGAGGACCTGTCAGAAATCACTTTTTTCAGCCCTTTGAGTAGTCCTTTTGTGCACATGGACTACTCAGAGGGCTGAAAAAGTTATTTTTGACTGGTCCTCACACTTGTGACCAGTCCTCGAACTTCTGACTGGTCCTCACACTTATGACCATCCTCACATTTATGCCCATGCAGCATTCTTAAAACCATGTCACTCATTTCACAACTGCTTCTCTTCACCATGGTGACAAGATAGGGCAAAAACATAAAATGTGAGGAGAGTCGTAAGTTTGAGGACTGGTCACAAGTGCGAGGACCAGTCAAAAATTACTTTTTCAGCCCTCTGAGTAGTCCATATGCACAAAAGTTCAACCCAGAGGGCTGAAAAAAGTGATTTCTGACAGATCCTCACACTTTTGACCAGTCTTTTTTTATTTTGAAATTTACCAGTAGCCACTGCATTTTCCACCCCCGGCTTATACGCGAGTCAACAAGTTTTCCCAGTTTTGGGGGCTAAAATTGGGGGGGTCAGCTTATATGCGGGTCGGCTTATACACGAGTATATACGGTATCTTTCCAAGATCTTTGCAGGTATTGATGTCAGGCTGATTGGTCTGTTATTTCCTGGATCTGTTTTTTCCCCTTTTTTGAAGATAGGGACCACAACTCCTCAAGTATTTCCTTTATGCCCCAAGAGCTTTGAAATATGTGGTTCAAAGGTTCTGAGATCACATCTGCCAGTTCTTTCAACACTCAGGAATGTAATCCATCAGGATCCAGAGATTTGAATCCAATTTAGAGCTGACAGATGTTTTCTTACCTTATTTTTGCTTATTTTAATTTGCAGTACTGGACTATTTTACAGTTTTGTTTTTATTAAGTTGGTTTGTATTTTTTTTTCAGAGAGGACAAATGCAAAAAATGAATTAAGCAGTTTTGCTTTTTCTCTACTGCTTTTTATTTTCTTGCCATCTTCTCTCATTAGTGGACCAATTGTTTCTTTGACTTTTTTTCTAGGTTTTATGTATTTAAAGAAACTTTTTAAAAATTGATTTTGACATTTGTTTTAAGTCTTAATTTGTTCTGAGACTTAGCTTTCCTAACTTCAACTTTGCAGGTTTGGGCAATTTGTTGGTATTCTGCTTTAGTTATTTGTGTCTCTTTCCATTTTTTGTACTTATCCTTTTTTTCTTTCAGTTGATCAGAAAGTTCTTATGCATGGTGGTTTTTTTTACTTGTTTTTTCTTTTTCAGTGGTATTGAGCTAGAATGAGCTTTTATTTTTTTCAGGGTTTCCCAAGCTTCTTTGAGTAGATTTCCCCTTTAAGATTTTCATCCATGGGAAGAAAATTCTCTCTGTATTTGTCAAAATCAGCTCATTTAAAATCTAAGACTTTTATTTGATTATGTTTTTTTGCTTGTGTTTGTTTTATATTGAATTCTAAAATGTCATGGTCACTCTCCTGCAAAGTTCCTGCAACTTCAATCCCTTTATCATTTCTTCTCCGTTAGTAAGAATAAGATCCAGTATAGATGTCCCTCTAATTGCCTCCTCTACCTTTTTGGTGATGAAGTTGTCAGCTAGGTGGGTCAGGAACCTGTTTGATTTCCCACTTATTGCTGAATTTGTCTCCCAGTTAATGTCTGGGTAATTAAAATCCCCCACTACTATGGTGTGTATTTTTTACATACATTTGTTAACTGTTTAGCAAACAGTTCATCTATTTCTTCTGCTTGGTTAGATGTCAGCTTTGGAAGCCATATTAGGCCAGAAGCTCCAATACTGCTACTTTCTCATGTGTGAGAAAGTAGGAGAGGGGGTTAGTAGACATAATAGCATTCTTCCTGTCGGTCAAGGTCAGGGCAATCCAGTATCTGGAGAAGGAGTGGTCAGGGGCTGGATCGGGATGGAACGGATGTTGATTGGAGCATGTGACTGATTGGGTGGAAAAGGGGATGGTTTTGGGAGCTTTGACTTACTGAAGGAAAACCCGGGCTTTTCAGATTCAGATTTCCCCAGATGTGCCAGTTTGCCATTCTAGTAAAGAGGACTTTGGAAAATGCTTGCTTCCACATCTTTACTTGGAGTTGGGGTTTTTCTGGAACACTGACATTAACTTGAATCTCCCTAAAACCTAACAGGGGTACTGAGCCCCAGCATCTACCTAAACCCCAGGTGATGCGAAGACTCGGTGAAGATGGAGGAGAAAGGAGAAATCAGAGGGAGGCCACCAGGGCCTCGGATGCTCAAGGAATTGCCAATCCCCGGCTTTCTCTTTCTGAAGAAATGGGATGAGCCATGGAGGCTGCAGAGGAAGCCCTTTGGCTTGGGGCTCGGCCCGAGGCATCAGAAGAGTTGCCAGTCTGACCCAGCACCAGGAGGGGAAATGAAGTCGCCCCCTGAGCCAGACTGGAGGATGGAGGCTGCTGTGGAATCCAGGAACTCCCGGGACTGGGACCGGCTGCACCTGACATGGAGCCAGTCCTTAACTGGGCTCCCAGAGTGTTTTGAGTGGATGGAAGTGGGGAGCTTCTCCCCCCCTTCCTAAACCCTGGAGGTGAGCTGGAGGCTAGCAAAACCAACATTCACACTCCCTGATCCGGGACATGGAGGGGGGAATTAGTAGGACGCAGACACCCCCATTTACCCACCCAGAGGCCAAACAAGAGGATTAGCACAGCATCCCAATCCTGCAGCAGTGGGGCATCAGGCTCAGCCGGCATGCAGAATGCAAAAAAACCCCTTTTGGGGCCCCTCACCAGCCTGTATTCGCGCTACCTCCTGCTGAGAATATACCACCCAGATGGGGTTTCTTTCCCAGCCAGGGATGGATCCAGTGCCAGTGGTATCCCGTGCCGTTTGTTCCAAGCTTCCAGGGATCCCCCTGGCCCCCTCCTATGGCCCAACGATCCTGGCACTGCAGGGAGGACTAGTCCAGCAGCCAGCTAGAGTGCCCCCCCTCCAACTCAGCAAACAGCTCAGCAGCCAGGCCCCCTGCCCCAGCAGCCAACAACATTGCCCCCCTCCTTTCCAGCCCAGCAACTCCCACAGCAGCCTGTTGGGATGCAGCAACCAAGAGCAGCCCCACAGCAAGTTTTATCCCAGCCAGCTGTGGCTGCAGACCCTCCACCCGTGAGGCCAATGCCCCCCCCCGTTTCAGAGCAACCTTTGATGGGATGCCAGGCAAGTTAGCTTATTTCCTCAGCAGGATCTCGGCCCACGTGGATCAGTATGGGGACCAATACGAATCAGAACGGGACTTAGTGTTGGCAATCTCAGATGGGATGAATGAGGGGGAGGCTTCTGAATGGATAGCCCAGCTGCACAATGAGGGTGCTGCAGAACTGGATGATGCTGATGAGTATATCACACTGCTCCAGTCCCGATTTGAGGACCCTGACCATGTAAATGAAAGTGAAGCCAGGCTAAAAATCATGAAGCAAGGTAATCGACCTATAAAAGACTTTGTATGGGACTTTAGACGAGTCGCAGGGAATCTAGGCCATTGGCCTGCCCGCATACTCCTGCACTACTTTAAAGAAGCTATTGACCCAGAAGTCAGAAAAGCCTGTGGGATCCGGGGGGTGCCTGAGCATCTCCATGACTGGTATACCATGTTCATTGCTCTAGACAGAAGTCCATCCTTACAGCCAAACCCCAGCAGAGCAGCCGCCTCAGAGAGCATTATCTAGAAGGCCCATTTCAAAGGCTACAAATTTCACCCCCCTTCAACCGGGGGGAGGACGATTAATTGCTATTGGTGTGGACAAACAGGACATCGAGCTTCTGAGTGCCTGGCCCCTGTCCCAGTTCCACAACAATGCCCCGCCCCAGCTGCACGAGGCAGGAGGGCTCCAAGAAAAGCCCCAGACACCAGCCGATTTGCCAGACAAGCTGTGGAAATTCCCCTCCCCACTGAAGAGAGGGATGACCCTCCAGTTAAAGAAGCCCCTCCCAGCATGGCTAACGGGGATGAAGACCCGATGGTGAGTGCACCCATCCCCCTTTCTCAATTAAAGTAAAACAGGTGCTGCCAGACACAGGGAAACAAGCAGAACTCCCAGCAATAATAGATACCGGCTGCACCAGATGTTTAATCGGGCTTAAAGTGGTGGAACATTTTGGGATCAAGACAACACCCTTAAAGCACCCAATTAAATTTCACCAGGTGGATGGAATGTTAATTGGGGGAGTCCCTGCCACCCATATTACTGAACTGATTAGATTAGAGATGGGGAAACATCATGAACTTATATTTATTTATTTATTTATTTATTCGGCTTATATGCCGCCCTATCTCACAATGGACTCAGGGCGGCTCACAATAATAAAAACAAGCCACAATATAAAATAAAGTCTAAAATTTAAAAGATTTAAAATTAACCCTTAAAACCCCATTATCAGTCCAGGTCAAGGGAATTAAACAACCAAGTTTTTAATTCACGGCAGAAGGTGCGAAGGTCAGGCGCTAATCGGAGTTCCAAGGGAAGTTGATTCCAGAGGGTGGGGGCACCCACCGAGAAGGCTCTACCCCTGGAGGTCGCCAGCCGCCACTCTCTAGCTGACGGCACCCTGAGTAGGCCCTCTCTATGGGCGCGAACCGGGCGATGGGATATCGTTGCTGGCTGTAAGTGGTCTGCCAAATATCCTGGTCCTAGGCCATGTAGGGCTTTGTAGGTCATCACCAGCACCTTGAATCTCACCCGGAGGGCAACTGGCAACCAATGCAAACCGCGCAGGAGAGGTGTAACATGGGAGTATCGGGATTCTCCCATCACAACCCGCGCGGCTGCATTTTGTACCAGCTGAAGCCTCCGAGTGGTCCTCAAGGGCAGCCCCATGTAGAGAGCGTTGCAGTAGTCAATCCATGAGGTGACCAGTGCATGAGTAACTGTGCGTAGGGCATCTCGGTCCAAGTAGGGGCGCAACTGGCGCACCAGACGTATCTGGGCAAATGCCCCCCTGGTCACGGCCGTTATCTGGTCTTCCAAGCTCAGCCGTGAGTCCAGAAGGACGCCCAAGTTGCGCACCCTATCTACAGGGGGCAAAACTTCACCCCCTATAGTCAGCGATGGCATCTCTCCACTGAACCGAGATGCCGGTACCCACAGCCACTCGGTTTTGGCCAGGTTGAGTTGCAATCTGTTTCTACCCATCCAGACCCGTACCGCTTCCAGGCACCGGGCCATCACGTTGAGGGCATCACTGGGTTGGTTCGGGGTGGAAATAAAAAGCTGAGTATCATCCGCATACTGATGATACCTCACCCCAAAACCACGGATGATCTCCCCTAGCGGTTTCATATAGATGTTGAACAAAAGGGGCAAGAGAACCGACCCCTGAGGCACCCCACAAGTGAGTGGCCTCAAGGTCGATCTCTGCCCCCCTGCCAACACCACTTGCGTTCGACCCGAGAGGTAGGAGGAGAACCACCGTAAAACAGTGCCTCCAACTCCCAACCCCTCGAGGCGACGCAGCAGGATACCGTGGTCGACGGTATCGAATGCCGCCGAAAGATCTAATAGGACCAGAACAGAGGAATAACCTCTGTCCTGGGCCCTCCAGAGATCATCCACCAGAGCGACCAATGCCGTCTCCATGCTGTACCCGGGCCTGAAACCCGATTGGTACGGGTCGAGGTAATCCGCTTCATCCAGGACCAGTGGGACCTGATGTGCCACCACATTCTCAACAACCTTCGCTAAAAAGCGAAGGTTGGAGACTGGGTGAAAATGATTTAATACAGCTGGATCCAAGGCCGGCTTCTTGAGGAGGGGCCTCACCACCGCCTCCTTCAAGGTGGTCGGGAAGTTCCCCTCCCTCAAAGAAGCCGTTATCACCGCCTGGATCCAGCCTCGTGTCACCTCCCTGGCTGAATAAACCAGCCAGGAGGGGCATGGGTCCAACACACAGGTGGCCGCACTCAGCTTTCCCATGATCCTGTCCACTTCCTCTGGGGTAACAGAATCGAACTCTTCCCAAAGCACAGGACCCACTGTCTCACCCCCATCTGACTCTGCCCAGTCGGAGTCCAAGCCGTCCCGAATCCGAGCAATTTTGTCCAACAAGTGCTGACCAAACTCCTCGGCTCGTCCCTGTAAAGGATCTTCCCTCACCCTCTGATTTAAGAGGGAGCGGGACACCCTAAACAGGGCAGCCGGGCGATTCTCTGCGGACGCGATGACATCAGCAAAGTAGCAGCGCTTTGCCGCCGCCAACTCCACCAAATAGGCCCGAGTGGCCAATCTTAACTGAAATCGGTCAGATTCGGAACGGCTGGCCCTCCAACAGCTCTCTAGGCCTCGTCTACACTGCTTCATCCCCCGGAGTTCCTCGGTAAACCAGGGAGCCAACCGGGGTCTGCGACGAATCAGAGGCCGCAAAGGAACGACCCGGTCCAGAGCCCCGGCAGCAGCCTCTTCCGAGGCCTCCACCAGGGTCATGGCCGGGGCGTGGGAGAGAGAGAGAGGGATCATCCCAAGCTCCTGCTGGAACCTCTCAGGGTCCATCAGGCGCCTGGGGCAGAACCAGATGGTCAGTTCCGGCTCCCAGCGAGGAGGGGCAGCATCATGGAAGCCCAGCCGAAGGAGATAATGGTCGGTCCATGACAGGGGATAAATAGAAGGAGATCCCCCACCGAACTCATCTAACCACTGCTTGTTCACTGATTTATAGTAACCCCAAAAATGTCAGAATCTATCATACTGGGCCTGGCTTGGCTAGACAAATGGGGCCCCACCATCACATGGGATGATGAATACCGGAAAATCAGAATAGCGGTTGGCCCATCACCTCCTACCCCTCCTCCCAAACATCAACCTACCCATTATGGCCAACGGCCAGAGACAGCAGCAGCTTGTTCAGACAGACCTCCAGGCAAACACCAGATCCCTAAAGTGTATGCAGACTTGGCTGAAGGTTTCAGTGAGGAAGAATATAACCTCCTCCCCCCTCATCAGCCAACAGACTGTGCCATCAAATTACAACCGGGGGCTAAATTGCCAAAACCTAGAATGTACTCCATGACACCTGCTGAGATGACTGAATTGAGGAAGTATATTGACACCAACCTAGCCAGAGGGTTCCTCGAGCCTGCGAAATCCAGCATGGCCACCCCAGTACTGTTTAAAGAAAAAAAAGATGGTACCTTAAGATTATCTGTTGATTTTCAATCCGTCAATGCCATTTCCATACAAAATACGTACCCCCTCCCACTGATGAAGGACTTGCTGAACCACCTATCGAAAGGGAAAATTTTCACCAAGCTAGTTCTAAGAGAAGCCTACTACCAAGTTTGCATAAAGGAGGGAGACGAATGGAAGACTGCCCTTAACTGCCCCTTGGGCAGTTTCCAATTCCAGGTCATGCCTTTTGGACTCCAGGGGCCCCCACGGTCTTCATGCAACTGATCAATGAAATTTTGCATGACCATTTATATTAGGGGGTTCTTGTTTATCTGGTGACATTCTTTTTTTTATTATTATTAAAAAGTTTTATCAAAGATTACAACCATTTTTCCCCATCCCTCCTCCCCCCATCCCTCCCTCGCCCCCTCCCCCACCCCCTCCCTCTTCCCCCCACCCCAGACTTCCCAGAGCAAATACAGGGTTTAGCATTTAACAAACATAAACTAAAATATGCTAACTTTCTATAAATTCCATACTCCCTCTTGGTCTTTAACTCCCCTTTAAACTAACAAAACATGATTCAAGAAAAGAAAATTAATTCTATTTTCATTCATATGCTATTTGAAACTTTTTGGTCCGATACTTGTTTTGAATATAGTCTATCCATCTTCTCCATTCCAATATATATCTTTCGTTTGAATGGTCCTTCAAGTATGCTGAAATTTTTGCCATCTCTGCTAAATTCGATACTTTTAATGTCCATTCTTCAATAGTAGGTAAATCTTCCTTCTTCCAGTACTGTGCCACCAGAAATCTGGCTGCTGTTATTAAATTTAAAATAAACTTAGTCTCTATAACCGTACAGTCTGTGATTATACCCAACAAAAAGAACTGTGGGGTAAATTTTATCTTCTTCTTTAAAATATTTTGAATAATCCACCATATTTTTATCCAAAATGCCTTGATTTTTTTACATGTCCACCATATATGATAATACGTAGCATCATCACATTCACATCTCCAACACTTAGGTTACAAACTTGAATACATACAGGCTAGCTTTTTAGGTTCTAGATGCCATCTATAAAACATTTTATAAAAGTTCTCCCTTAAATTTTGGGCTTGCGTAAACCTTACATTTCTAACCCATATTTTTTTCCACGTTTCCATCATTATTGGTTCTTCAATATTTTGTGCCCATTTTATCATACAATGGATGACACATTCTTATATTCAGCGAAAATATGAAAGATCACATCAAATTGGTCAGCACTTTTTCAGACAAGTGCTGAAAAAGCTCCTAGCAGCCAAACTTTATGCAAAGTTGTCCAAATGCGAGTTCCATAAGGAGGCCTTGGACTACCTGGGATACAGGTTGTTGAGTCAGGGGATCGAAATGGACCCAGGGAAGGTGAGGGCAGTGCTGGACTGGCAGCCCCCATGCACCCGTAAGCAACTCCAGAGCTTCCTGAGGTTTGCAAACTTTTACAGACAATTCATCCCTTCCTTCGCAGAGGTCGCACTCCCTTTGACAGAATTGCTAAAAACCGGCCCATCTCCCATCAAGCCAAAACCTAGCCAGCCCTTAATTTGGACAATGGACTGCCAAAAATCCTTTGAACAGTTAAAACACCTATTTGCGGTGAAGCCAATCCTACAGCATCCTGACCCAAATAAGCCCTTCGTGGTTCAGGTGGACGTAAGTGATGTGGCGATGGCTTCTGTTCTACTGCAAAGGGATTCCCGAAACAATCTAATGCCGTGTGCTTATGTATCAAGGAAGTTAACACATCTGAGCGCAGATGGGCTGTGTGGGAGAAAGAGACATTTGCGGTACGATGGGCTCTCCTATCCTGGAGACACTTCCTGGAGGGGGTTGAGGAACCTTTTGAAGTTTGGACTGACCACAAGAATCTTGAGGCACTGAAGACCCCAAGGAAACTTTCTCCCAAGCAGGTTCATTGGGCTCAATATTTTAAATGCTTTAACTTTAACCTGAAATACATCCCGGGGGGGTAAAAACCTTCTGGCTGGACGCTCTCTCCCGTAAGCCCCAGTTTGACAGCTGACGGGAAAGAGATATTTCATGCCATGATCTCAGAGACTCAGCCAGCCACCCAAGCCGGCACCAGAGCGCAAACGCACCAGGGTTCAAATCTCCCCAAAGACAAGTTGACAGCAGAGCTAAAGGCGGCGCTCTCCACTGATTCCTTGTTCAAAGAAAACCAGGCGGGCCTAACCCTAAGGGATGGGTTGGCATGGGAGGGGAGTAAACTTTATGTGCCCCACAGCCTGCGGCTCCTGGTGCTAAAGAGAAGTCATGATTCTCAACTAGGGGGCCACTTTGGGTTTTTAAAAACCCTCTATTTGACTAGGAGACAATTCTGGTGGCCAAAGATGAAAGCTGAGGTGGAAGACTATGTGAGGAGCTGTGCCACCTGCACCACCATGAAATACTGACCAGGGAAGCCCCCTGGACTTCTCCAGGCTGTGGCCGAACCCACCAAGTCCTGGGAGGAGATTGTGAGGGACTTCATAGTTGAGCTCCCTGACAGTGGGGGTAACAGGGTTATTTGGACTGTCATTGATCTATTCTCCAAGCAAGCACATTTCACTGCCTGCAGCGGACTACTCTCGGCCAAGAAACTGGTGAAGCTGTTTGTGAAACACATCTATAAGCTACATGGAGTCCCTAAGAGAATAATATCAGACCTTGGGGTCCAATTTACCGCTAAAGTTCTGGAGGGAGTTTCTACGATCCATTGGGTCATCTCAGGGACTTAGCTCAGCTTTTCACCCGTCGAATAACGGATCGGCTGAAAAATTGAACTCAATGGTGTTATTACATTAGTAATGTACATTACTACATTAGGTGTTATGTAAATTATCAACAGGAGAACTGGGAGGACTTGCTGACATTCGCAGAAGTGGCTTATAATAATGTTGTACACAGCAGTACTGGGTTGACTCCTTTTCAGATAACTACGGGCATGGATTCTGTGCCAATCCCTGAGTTGCCTAGAGAGCCACCTACTTCTATGTCCCTAATGGAGTGGATGACCTCGTTGAAAAAGATTTGGGAGAATACAAAAAAAGCTTTAGCGGAGTCAGCGGAATGATATAAGGCCCAGGCTGACAAACGCCAGTCCTTTCAACCACCGTTCCGAATAGGCGATAAGGTGTTTTTGTCAACCAAGTACCTAAGATTGAGGGTACCCAGCAACAAGTTTGGACCCAAATTCATAGGTCCCTTCCCTATAGTGAAAGTTATTAACCCAGTGACTGTCCAACTTAGACTCCCTTGCATCTTAGGGAAAGTACACCCCGTTTTCCACAGTAGCTTATTGAGACCAGTCAGAGAGTCTAACCTAAGACCCTTGCCAGCAGCTCCATCCCCTCCTTTGCTAGTGCAAGGGGAGACTCATTATGAGGCGAAGATAATCCTGGACTCTAGACTCTACAGGAGTCGCTTACAATATTTGGTGCATTGGAAAGGTTACCCTTTGGCTGAAGCTACTTGGGTTAAGAGTTGAGGTGTAAATGCTAATGCACTTGTGAAACAGTTTCACGACAAATTTCCTGACAAACCAAAAGGTCCTCCTGAGGGGGGAGAGAGAGGGGGTTAAAGGGATTGGTGCTAGGCATTAACCCCTTCTTTTCTTTTTGCGGGGGGGTGGGACGCCTGTCAGCTTTGGAAGTCATATTAGGCCAGAAGCTCCAATGCTGCCACGTTCTCATGTGTGGGAAAGTAGGAGAGGGGGTTAGTAGACATAATAGCATTCTTCCTGTCGGTCAAGGGCAGGGCGATCCAGTATCTGGAGAAGGAATGGTTGGGGCTGGATCGGGATGGAACTGATTTTGATTGGAGCATGTGACCGACTGGGTGGAAAAGGGGATGGTTTGGGGAGCTTTGACTTACTGAAGGAAAACCCGGGCTTTTCAGATTCAGGTTTCCCCAGATGTGCCAGTTTGCCATTCTAGTAAAGAGGACTTTGGAAAATGCTTGCTTCCATATCTTTACTTGGAGTTGGAGTTTTTCTGGACCGCTGAAAACCTATGGCAATGTTGTTCTTTTTTCCTTTCATATTGACTCAGGCTTTCATCATTAGTTTTATGCATCTCTGTAGAGAGAAAGTGATCTCTAACATATAATGCAATCCCCCTTCCTCTTTTATTAGGTCTGTTTCTTTTGTACAGTTTGTATCCTTCTATCAGTATATTCCAATCATAAATTTCATCCCACCAAATTTCTGTGATGGCAACTATATCATACCTACCCATGTGCACTAGTACTTCAAGTGTCATTTGTCCTGAGAACCGGAAGCATCGCAGCGAGACTGGCTGGAAAATAGTGGGCTCTGATGAGCCTCACGAAAATCCAGCCAGACTAATGTTGTAAATCAGAGGTCCAGGCTTTTGCTCTGTTCCAAGATGTCTCTCCCGCTCTCACCGAGAGCTTTATTTTTTATACAGTTTTACACAGGCAGATAAAAAGGAAGGACAGCAACAGTATCCTAATTGGTAGAAATTATTCACCCCCCTCTCAAACTGCCATCCTTTCTGAAGGTGAGATAATACAGATTAAAGCCAAAATGAGATCATAGGCATGAGCTAAGGCAGTGTGCTGCTCTTAGCCTGGCACTATGACCTTTGACCTACCTCTACATTCCACTCTGTTTTGTTTTGTTTATCAAGGCATCGTAATCATAATCAGGAGAGGAATATCCCTGCAGTTGCTTATACAAGGCATAAACCTGACCCTGAGGCAGTGTGAGAGGGGGTTTGGGGCGAAATGCAGTAATACATATGTTACAAAAAGAGGGAAGACACTGAACAAAACAGCACCCACCAATTAAAATAGCACAAATGATGACTGAATAACATAGGATGTTTCCCAATAAGCCTGTAGGTAACCAAGACCAAAGGCTTTCCCACTAAGATCCTAAAGTATCAATTTTTAAATCAGAGGCCAAATTATGTAAAATGTTAAATTGATGCTGAAAGTTCCGTGACTCATCTGAAATGTTAAAGCAACAAAGTCCTTCAAAATTTTCACAACCCAAATGCTGGCACAGAAGCAAATAATCAATAGCAGTGCGATTTTGAAGAATAGCTTTTCTAAAAGCTTGTAGCTCATGATTGATTGCTGAAATCGCTGAAGAAGTGGCAGTCAGACCTGGACTCTGACTGGGTAGATTCGGGTGGGGTGATGGAGGCAGGTCTTGAGAATATTATCTGGGAAGAGTTTGACCCTGTGACTCCCGAAGACATGGACAGGACTCTGGGCAGACTGAGCGTGGCCACATGTTTATTGGACCCGTGTCCCTCCTGGTTGGTGCTGGCTTCTCTGGAAGTTACATGAGCCTGGCTCCAGGGGATTATTAATGCTTCCTTGAGTGAGGGTGACTTTCCCGCCACCTTGAAAGAGGCGGTGGTGAGGCCTCTCCTCAAGAAGCCCTCCCTGGACCCAGCAGTGTTAGCAAATTATCGTCCAGTCTCCAACCTTCACTTTGTGGTGAAGGTTGTTGAAAGTGTGGTGGCGCAACAGCTTCCCCGGTACCTGGATGAAACGGTCTATCTAGATCCATTCCGCCCCCCCACCGCACCCCGCCGCAGGGAGGTGGAACCGATGAGGTGGTTCCACCCCAGGCGCCTGTTGGATCCGGATAGGTTACAGACGGAGCTTGGGCCATTTCCTGAGGCTCTGGCTCACAGCTCAACTGAAGACCTAGTGGCCGCCTGGGATAGGACGGCCACTGGAACTTTGGACCGGGTCGTGCCTTTGCAGCCTCTGACCCAGTGCCGATCTCACCAGGCTCCTTGGTTCACCGAGGAGCTGAGGGAGATGAAGCGCAGGAAAAGACACCTGGAGAGCAGTTGGAGGGCCAGCCGTTCTGAATCCGACCGAACACTGGTAAGGTCTCATATTAAGACCTACCTCGTTACATCCTGCCTGGACTACTGCAATGCTCTCTACATAGGGCTCCCCTTGAGGAGCACCCAGAGGCTTCACCTGGTCCAGAATGCGGCCACGCGGGTGATTATGGGAGCAACATGGTGCTCCCACATGACTCTCCTCCTGCACAAGCTGCACTGGCTCCCAGTGGTCTTCCGGGTGCGCTTCAAGGTTTTGGTTACCACCTTTAGAGCGCTCCATGGTTTAGAATCGGGGTATCTACGAGACCGTCTTCTGCCACCAGTAGTCTCTCACCGACCAGTACACTCCCATAGAGAGGGGCTTCTCAGGGTGCCGTTGGCCAAACAGTGTCAACTGGTGGCCCCCAGGGGGAGAGCCTTCTCTGTGGGGACACCTGCCATCTTGAATGAGCTCCCCCTGGAGATATGGAGGATTCCGTATCTGCGCACTTTCCGCCGTGCCCTTAAAACATTTTTATTTCAGCAGGCTGGCCTGGCCTGACTTCCCTTTTAAATTTTTTAAATTTGTTTAATAATTGGGGTGTTTTAAATTTGTTTTGGGGGCAAAGTGTTTAATGTATTTTAAATGGTTTTTTAACATTTGTATTATGTGTTATCTTTTGGCTGTCCACCGCCCTGAGTCCTTCGGGAGTAGGGCGGTATATAAATGTAATAAATAAATAATAATAAAATAAAGTCGGGTTTCAGGCTTGGGTACAGCACAGAAACGGCATTGGTCACATTGGTTGATGATCTCTGGAGGGCCCGGGACAGGGGCTGTTTCTCTGTCCTAGTCCTATTAGACCTCTCAGCGGCTTTTGATACCATCGACCATGGTATCATGCTGTGCCAGTTGGAAGAGCTAGGGGTGGGGGGCACCGTTCTGCGGTAGTTCTCCTCCTTTCTCTCTGACCAGTCGCAGTCTGTGTTGGCCTGGGGGGCAGAGGTCAACCCCAAGGCACCTTGGGTGTGGGGTGCCACAAGGATCAGTCTTCTCGCCCCTTCTCTTCAACATTTATATGAAGCCGCTGGGTGAGATCATCCGTGGTTTCAGAGTGAAGTACCATCAGTACACTGATGATACTCAGCTGTACATCTCCACCGTGGGCCACCCCAATGATGCCCTTGAAGTGATGTCCCGGTGTCTAGAGGCCGTGCGGATCTGGATGGGGAGAAACAGACTCAGGCTCAACCCGTCCAAGACCGAGTGGCTGTGGTTTCCAATGTCCCGATATAGTCAGTTGGTGCCATCGCTGGCTATTGGGGGCAAGTCGTTGGCCCTCACGGAGAAGGCTCACAACTTTGGTGTCCTTCTGGATACACGGCTGTCCTTGGAAGAACATCTGACAGCTGTGGCCAGGGGGACTTTCTATCAGGTTCGCCTGATTCGCCAATTGCGTCCCTTTCTGGATCGGTACTCCTTATGCCCGGTCACTCATGCCCTCGTCACTTCCCGCCTGGACTACTGCAATGCTCTCTACATGGGGCTCCCCTTGAGGAGAACCTGGAGGCTCCAGCTGGTCCAGAATGCAGCCGCGTGGGTGGCTATGGGAGCGACATGGCGCTCCCACGTAACACCTCTCCTGCGTGAGCTGCACTGGCTCCCGGTGGTCTTCTGGGTGCGCTTCAAGTTATTGGTTACCACCTTTAGAGAGTTCCATGGCTCAGGACCTGGTTATTTACAAGACCGCCTTTTGCCACCGGTAGCCTCTCACCAACCAGTACGCTCCAACAGAGAGGGGCTTCTCAGGGTGCTGTCGGCCAGTGTCGACTGGCGGCCCCCAGGGGGAGAGCCTTCTCTGTGGGGGCACCTGCCCTTTGGAATGAGCTCCCCCCAGAGATACAGAGGATCCCAGATTTGCGCACTTTCCGCCATGTCCTCAAGGGGGGCTGGCCTAACCTTTTTTAATTGTGTAATTTTAATTCAAATTTGTTCTTAAAAATAGGGGAATGCATTTTGGAGATTGTTTTATACAATCAATTAGGGCAATATATCAAGAACAAACTGCACAAATAGTTATTAACGGAGGTTTGACAAAGTCTTTTAAAATTGAGAAAGGAACGAGACAGGGATGTCCCCTGTCTCCATTGTTGTTTATTTTGACTTTAGAAGTTCTGTTGAATAGGATGCGTGATTCGAATAAGTTAAAGGGAATTGTAATTAGACAACAAGATTATAGAGTAAGGGCATTTGCAGATTATTTGGTAGTTACTTTATCTCAACCAATCGAATCAATTACATCTATGTTGGATATTTTGTCTCAATATGGTAAGGTATCTGGTTTTAAGGTAAATCAGCATAAAACAAAAGTGATAACTAAAAATATGTCTGTATCTCAATGTGAGGAATTAGGAAGAATAACGGGGTTTGAAGTAGTTAAAAAAGTTAAATATCTTGGAATTTATATTGCAACTTCAAATACGAAACTTTTCAAAAATAACTATGAGCTTCTCTGGCAAAAAATCCAGAGAGAAATGGAAACTTGGAAAAAACTTCAGTTGTCTTTGCTGGATAGGATAGCAGCAATAAAGATGAATGTATTACCTAGATTTTTATTTTTGTTTCAAATGATACCAGTGCTTAAGAAAGATGGAAACTTGAGGGAGTGGCAAAAAGGGGTTAACACGTTTATTTGGGATGGGAAAAAGCCAAGAATAAAAATGAAAATTATGCAGGATGTACGTGAGAGAGGAGGTCTTAAGATGCCAAATTTAAGATTGTATTATGAAGCAGCTGTTTTAACACTAATTAGTGATTGGTTTAACTTAACTGAAGAGAGAACTTTAAATATAGAAGGTTATGATTTATTATATGGATGGCACGCTTATTTGTTATATGAAAAAAAGGTTACTGGAGATCATTTCCGGTTCCGGATGGCAGCAGACGCTGCCTGGGTAAGTTCTTGCCCCAGCGTCTGAATCCCCCCGCCTGGAGGCCCCTCGGGGCCGGGTGCCCTGGTTTTGGGGTATCCACCGTTAAGGGCAGCTCGCCAGGGGTCCCCTGCCTCAATTCCAGGGGTTGGGCGGCCAATGCTGGCGCGCCCGAGGCTCCGGCGAGTGTGGGCGGCACGCAGCAGCCATTCCCAAGGCTGTTCCGTGCCTATGTGCCTGTAGGACCTGGTGTATATCGAAATTAAGGCAGCAGGGACTTCCGGTGGGACTGCGACATAGCCGGACGCTTCTTTTTGAAGCGCCAGCCCAGGGCTCCGTAGAACCACAAGAACAGCGACTATCGGCTGTCTTGTGGTTTGAAAACTTCCCCCCTGGTATGAGGGGGGAAAGTGAGTAGACGGGTGGGGTAGAGCTCCCTGAGAGTGCCAGATTTTACCCATAATCTGGCGCTCGAAGATGAGAGCTCCCCGTTAAACCTGTCAGTACTCCGGACCCTGGATGCCTCTGCTTTGCAGAGCTAGATGTCGTTACCATCCCAGCAACCAACTTTAAACAAATATTCTTTGAATCAAGCTGGCGGAGCACAAGCAGTATGAATGAAACAGCTAGTATTTTTTTTTCTTTTAACTCCAAAGATTTACTTTCTTTAAAAGATTCTTACTAAGCTGAAAGTGAAAGCAAGATGGCGTTTGAGTTTCAACGGGGCGTGAAGAAGTGAAAGCTAAAAGTAATTATTGACAAGCCCCTGCTTGAAACGTAAAACTCCTTTCTGAAAAGTGGATGAAACAAGAAAGGATGTAATAATAATAATTGAAGCAGCAATACAAATTACAAATTGTAAAGGGTCTTTTTATTTCTTTTTGATATTCTTTTTTTTTCTTTTTTTTCCTGTCCTTCTGGAAGGGAAGGAAGAAGGGGGGCAAGATGGCTGGTCTTTCTGAAAGCAAAGAAAGCAAAGAAGGGTTAACTAACCCTCAGATATGGTCTGATTTTGAGGAAGCTTGGAATTCAATTACCTCTGCTTTATTGGAAAGAATTGATACTATATTTCAAGCTTCTCAAGCTGGAAACAATGAAATACATGGAAATACTGAATTGCAATCTAGCAGTGGGGGATTGAATGAAGAGTTGGGAGACGGAAAAGAACAAAAACAGACCATAGCAGTTTTTACTGAGGAGAGAAAGATGAATGCTGTGCAGAATAAGGAGCAAGAAATTTTGGAAGTTGATGAGATTTTGGTTACACAAATTTTTTTTTATAAAACCCAATCTGCATTTAAAGAGCTGTTTCCAGAAGAAGTTACATTTCTGCAAAAATTTTATAAAATGCAATCCCAAAAACTGCAAAATTTTACTGGAGTTAAAAAAGGCAGAGGGATCAAAGTTAAGAAGAAAGTTCGTAAACAGGAAAAGAAGAAAGACTGGAAAAATGGAAAATAACCCTGTTTGACGAGATGATGGTCCTTAAAAAGTATTGTTTAACTGTTTAAAGATTTTGAACTTTTGGAGAAAAAAAAACAGACAGCAGTTTAATGCCAGTTAACTAAGCGATGAGCGACGATGAGGAGGCAACCTACAGCTGTATTGGAATATTTTGAGAAGAATAAACAGATCACAGCAATGCTGGTGTGTTGGGCTGTGAAATATGCCCTGACTTGATTGATTTGGAATATTTTATTAAGGACTGTAATAAATTTGGACTTAATTGCAATCGCAGAAGTTTTATTGAATATAGCAAATTGGAGTTTCCTGTTTGATGGTAATAAATATAAGGCAAAAGGACTATGGACCTAGGGCAATTGCAGCTGATCTGGTGGTTTCCCTAATACGTCTGATGAATTTATTAATCTAATTTTTGACTGGATTTGATGGATACCATCAAATATAATTATAAAGTCACTCGGGGTTTTTTTTTATATATAAAGAAGCAATTTTTATTTAGGTGGGTAGACGCAAACGAAGATATCTTATATGCTGTTGGAAGATGTGAAGACAAGAAGATTAGCAACTGGTTTAATCTAGTATGAAGAATTTAAATGATTGATATAGTTCTTAAATGATGTTCTTAGTTGATTTGTTAATATGTATTGATAAATTAATAAGAGGTTTGATTATTAATTTAAAAAATTATTATTATTATTTTTTATTAAGTGTTTTAATTATAATTGGACCTTGATGGTTTAAAAGTGGAGGATGGAAGAGTTTATATAGTATTTTATTTTAAATCTGGGGTTTTTGAATGAGGGTTTCCTTTTTGTTGTTGTTGTTGTTTTTTTTTTGTTTTAAATGAAAGAAGTTATAAAATATTTTGTTAAATTGTATAGACCTAATAATTTGTTAAGTAACAATTAGCTAAATTGAGTAATGATAGGTTTGATTAGGTAATACTTAATTGTTTTATTAACTGCTGTACTTATAAATGGATATTAATTTTGTTGAATTAGATGGAATAAGGAGAAAGAAGACTTGCTTTCCTTTTATCTATTTGTTTAATGATTATGATTATGATAAGTGTGAAATGGAGGTTAATTTAGAGAATTTGAGCTGTATTTTATCTTGTATTTGCTCTGGGAAGTCAGGGGGGTGGTTGGGGAGGGGGGAGAAAATGTATGTAAAACTTTTAAAACTTTTTCAATAAAAGATTTGTCTGGCTTCGAGTACGGGAGCTGACAGGTTAAAAAGAAAGAAAGAAAGAAATTAAGGCAGCAGGTAAAGAGGCGATCGGAAGAGGAAGGGATGCAGGCCGGAGAATAAGTAGAAAAGGAGAGACCTTGATTGGTGAAGCGACGAGGCGTCCTGCGAGTGAGGGGGGGGCGAAGTTTCCCCCCCCCTTGTAGCTGGGAAGGGCGCCGTGGCTGACAAGAAAGAGGAGGAAAAAAGAAGGAGACCTCTTACCTCGCTGATTTTTTGTGGAGAATGATGGAGGCGGAATTCGGGAAGGGAGGCTGGAGGCCCCTCTTTTTGTTGGAGAGTCATGGCCGGGGCCTGATTTCCTGCTTCTTTGTACACGATTGATGACATCACCCACCTCTGGTTTCCTGTTTGACCTACTCTACAAGCCGGACTCATTGCTCCTGTGAGCGCCCTCTGGTGGATCGTGAGGAAACAGTGCTGATTTTTAAGAGACTTCTCCTTTCTGGATGCTTGTGCCTACCTGAGGACCTCTCATTCTTTATTATTGCAAGATGGCTAAAGGACAAAGACCAGCTACAGGTGACATGGAAAAATTTTTGGAGAAATTGGCAAAGTTGTATGAGAAGCTTGTCAAACTTGATAAACTTGATGACCTGCAAAAAGGGCAATTGGAAATAAAATCTGAAATTATAGTTATGAAAAAAGATTTAATTGCTGTGCAACAGGTGGCAGAGGAGAATAAGAAAAAGGTGGGAGGTTTGGAGGGGGAGGTGCGGGCAATCCAGAAGAGGGAAGAAATGAGAGGAAATGTAATTTTAACTTCGCAGCTGGATAGAATGCCTTATTTTCTCAGGTTTCAAAATGTGGAACAGGTGGACCAGGAAGATCTGCGAGAAGTGATGGTTAAATTGTTGGGCGAATTTACTGAAAGAGATTTGGACTTTATGAGATGGGATATGGATCTAGTTTATAGAGTAAACTCACAATATGCAATTTTACATAGTGTCCCAAGAGAGGTCCACATTAAATTTGTGAGAACAGAAATGAGAGATGAAATACTGAGAATTCAAAGATCGGGGGCGCTGATATACAGGGGCAAGGAGGTCACCATTCTGAAGCAGATCCCTAGATAGGTACGAGAATTAAGAAGAAATTATTATTTTTTATCAAATAAATTGTACCTTAAGGGAATTGGCTTCAGGTGGTTGATGCCGGAAGGTTTGATGATTTTCTGGGAGGGCAGTAGAAAGAAAATTAATAGTTTGGCGGAGGCTCAGGCCTATCTGGAGCAACATAAGACCCTCCTAGAGGGTGAAGATACAGGAACCGAGGAAGGGGAGGTACTAGATGATCAAGGAATGGGGGCGGGCGAGGCCGTGGCGGTCCGGGAGGAGGGGGGTGCTAAGGCCAGAACCTTGAGATCTAGAACTAAGAAATGATGAAGTGGGAGGAATCTATTACTTTGTGCCTTTTATGATATCTCTTATTTTTGTAAACTTTAATATTACTCTGGATACTGAACTGATATTTTTGTATAAATCCGGTTGTTAAATTTGAAATTTTAATAAGGGAAGATCTGCTGTATATGGAAAAAAGAAAATATATATTATCTTTGTAAAAGGATAATGAAAATTCCACATATTGTAAGCAATAATATTGTTTATTTTTAACCAATAAAAACTTTTATAAAAAAAAAAGTTACTTATAAAGAGCTCCTGTTTATGGAAAGGGGTAAACTGCAGTTGAAATCTTTAAATGTACTGAAAGAAGAAGGTATAATTTATACATGGTTTCAATATGGTTAATTACAAGCTAGATGGAGGGAAGATCAAAAAGTTGGTTTAATGCAATATGAGGAAAATTTGGTAAAACAGATTAGAGACCATTAGACCATTAGATTAGAGTTTTGTTGGAAATAGATTCAGAAACGGAATTGGTAAAAGACTGTATGATAAAATGGGCACAAAATTTTCAAGAACCGGTAAAGTTGGAAACTTGGGAAAAGATCTGGGTTAGAAATGTTAAATTTACACAAGCACAAAATCTGAGGGAAAATTTTTACAAAATGTTTTATAGATGGCATTTAGATCCTAAAAAATTATCATGTATGTATCCAAATGTGCAACCTAAATGTTGGAGATGTGATTGTGATGATGCTACTTATTTTCATTTTTTTTTAATTTTGATTTATATGCCGCCCTTCTCCGGAGACTCAGGGCGGCTTACAGTGCGTTAAGCAATAGCCTTCATACTTTTGTATATTTATACAAAGTCAGCTTATTGCCCCCACAATCTGGGTCCTCATTTCACCTACCTTAGAAAGGATGGAAGGCTGAGTCAACCTTGAGCCTGGTGGGATTTGAACTTGCAGTAATTGCAAGCAGCTGATCTTAATAACAGTGAATAACAGTGAATTAGTCCACTGCGCCACCAGGACTCTTTGGTGGTCTTGTAAGAAAATTAAAGCTTTTTGGATAAAAATATGGTGGGTGATACAGAATGTTTTTTTAAAAAGGTTGAAATTTACTCCTCAACTATTTTTGTTGGGTATTACAATAGGTTGTACTACAATAGAGACTAAATTGATTTTAAACTTAATATCGGCAGCTAGACTGTTGGTGGCACAATATTGGAAGAAGGACTTTTTGCCTACTATTGATGAATGGATACTGAAAGTAACGAAGTTTTTTTTTTAAATTTGATTTATATACCGCCCTTCTCTGGAGACTCAGGGCGGCTTACAATGCGCTAAGCAATAGCCTTCATACTTTTGTATATTTATACAAAGTCAGCTTATTGCCCCCACAAACTGGGTCCTCAATTTACCTACCTTAGAAAGGATGGAAGGCTGAGTCAACCTTGAGCCTTGGTGAGATTCGAACCTGCAATAATTGCAGGCAGCTGGTGTTAATAACAGGGTGCATTAGACCACTGTACTATCCAAGGCTCCTTGGCAGAAATGGCGAAGATTTCAGCTTATTTGAAGGATACTACTCAAGAAAGATATATATTGGAGTGGACAAAATGGATTGAATATATTCAGAACAAATACCAGAGAAAGAAATATCAAATTGCTTATGGATGAATGTAAACTTTAGATGTATATTATCTGTAGCGGAGTTATGGTTCTATGGGGGATTATAATTAAAGTTAGTATAATTGAAGTTAGATTAATTTAGTTCTTGATTGTTATATGCAATACTTTGTATTCTGCTCTGGGAAGTCGGGGTGGGTGGGGGGAAGGGGGGTTTAGGGAGGGGGGGAAGGGAGGGGGGAGGGAGGGTGATAATAATTGTTGTAAAACTTTTTCAATAAAAAAAAATAGGGGTGTTTTAATTAGTGACCAAATCTATTTAATATGTTTTTAACTTGTTTTTAAATTTTGTATTATATTTGTTTTATTTATGGCTGTTCACCGCCCTGAGTCCTTTGGGAGGAGGGCGGTATATAAATCTAATAAATGAAATGTAAATGAAATGAAATTAATGGTTTTTGCTAGATTACATGCAATAGCATTAAGATTCAGATGAGCATGCGCAGCAAGTGCTGGCACACCCACCATAGATATAGCCAATGATATGTATTCTGCTTGATTAAGTAAAGCTACTTCAGAGTCACAAGTGTTATCTAGGGTGACCCCACATCGAATACAGCTTGAGTGAAGTTGTTGTTTAGAAAGCAAAACAGGAACCAACCGGCTAAGACAACACTGCACTTCACTAATATTAGCAGGAATATAACTAAAGGTTTCTTGACCTCATGTAAAAAACCACCCTTGCGGTAGCCAAACATGAGCAAAATTAAAGGAAGCCTCTTCAAAAGCTGTACAGTTTAAGACAGGTGAACTAATGCAAAGACAGTGAGGATTTTTGCTTGAAGAAGTACAATTAACACATGTTACATTTTCAGGGACTGCCACCACTGGAGTATGCAAATCAATTGCGTTAGGTGGATGATATGCAGCTTCCCCCCAACTAGCTATAGTCTTATAGTTATAGTGCCCTTTGAACAAATACTCAAATTAGTAAAGTTTTGAATTACTACAGCAGGTGTACATACAGGGATTAAACATGTAGAAAGTGAATTTTCCATATCATAAACTTCAGACAAACAAAAGGCATCAGTTTTTCTGATGTTTGCAAGCTGCACCCATAAGTTTTGTTTCATCCATTGTTCGAGAGAATGTTTAGGTGGGATGAGAGCTGCTGTTGCCAAAGTACAGTTATTAACAATTTATTTTATTTATTTTATTTTATTCAATTTATAAATCGCCCTTCTCCTGCTGGACTCAGGGCGGTGTACAGCCAGAAATAAAAAACAATAGATACAAAAATTTAAAATTTAAAATAATTATAAATTTTGGCCATAAATTTAAAAACCTCATAGCTGAAACCCAGTTTAGACAATTTAAAAAATCCAAAATTTTAAAAGGTGGTGGTGGTGGGGGGGTTATGCCAGCCCTGCTTGTTGGAAGAGAAAAGTTTTTAGGGCACCGCGAAAAACCCGGAGATCCTGCGTATCTCCGGAGGCAGGTTGTTCCAGAGGGCGGGTGCTGCTACAGAGAAGGCCCTCCCCCTGGGGGTCGCCAGCCGACATTGCCTGGCCAATGGCACCCTGAGAAGTCCCTCTCTGTGGGAGCGTACTGGCCGGTGGGAGGCTATTGGCGGCAGAAGGCGGTCCCGCAAATACCCGGTCCGATGCCATGGAGCGCTTTAAAGGTGGTAACCAAAACCTTGAAGCGCACCCGGAAGTCCACCGGGAGCCAATGCAGCTCACGCAGGAGAGGTGTCACATGGGAGCGCCCCGTTGCTCCCATAATCCCCTGCGTGGCCGCATTCTGCACCAGTTGGAGCCTCCGGGTGCACCTCAAGGGGAGCCCCATGTAGAGAGCATTGCAGTAGTCCAGGCAGGAAGTGACGAGTGCCTGAGTGACCATGCGTAAGGAGTCCCGATCCAGAAAGGGATGCAACTGGCGGATCAGGTGAACCTGATGAAAAGCCCCCCTGGCCACGGCCATCATATGCTCTTCTAAAGACAGCCGTGCATCCAGGAGGACGCCCAAGTTGCAATCTATCAAGCACAAACAAATTATGACTAAGGAATTGACAGTTAAAACCACAAAAATGGCAGCGCACAAATTCTTGGGTGTTTGTTCCACTTGTTGCTGTGCAGTACTGCCTTTGGTGGTCAATTCTTCACATCTCCCCATGTCACTTGATGACTGGCATGACAGGATTGGGTTGGTCACTGCGCTGTCTGTAGAGTCACCTTTGCCATCTCTGGGATAGGATTCAGGAGTTGGTGCCACAACATCCTTGGCTTGGCATACACAACGTGCTGGGATATACAAAGGTCCTGTAGGTGTAAATACAGCAGCATAGCCACACCCCCAAGTAATCAGAGGGACCGGTCCTAACCATGTTTTGTCTGGTAATGCTCTATAATATACCAGAGGAGGAGGCAAACTTGTTTTTTGTTGAAAATGCCTCTGATAAGCGGTTGAATTAGAAATTGAAAAATTCAAACAAAACTTTTGTAACCTGTTGTGTTACCCATGACAAATTTGGTCCTCTTTTTTTTATTTGTTTGTGAAGACAGTCCTTAAAGGACCAATTAGTATGTTCCACAATGGCTTGACCTGTGGAATTATAGGGAAGACCATGAGTAACAACAATATTCCAAGTTGTACAAAATTGCAAAAAAGCCTGTGAAGAATAGGCAGGCCCATTATCTGTTTTTAAAGAAGAAGGCTTACCCAAAGCTGTAATGGCCAAAAAAAGATGAGAAATAACATGATTAATTGTTTCCCCTAGTTGAGGCATAGCACAAATCACTCCAGAATAGGTATCAATAAATAAATGAATATATTTCCAAGGAGCCAAAGAAGGAACATGGGTAAAATCCGTTTGCCATAATTGATTAGAGGTGAGACCATGGGGATTAACTCCTGTGTCCCCTGAGGGGAATGCCCCAGAACATTGGGGACAGAATGAAACAATTTGCTTAGCTTGCTCTAGTGGAATGTGGCAAGCTTGTGCCAGCCCCCTGGCATTTTGATGGAAAAAAGAATGACTAAAAATGGATCTGTAAACAAAGTAGGTAAAACATGAACAGCAGCATCAGCATGATTGTTGCCTTCAGAAAGAGGCTCAGGAAGGGATGAATGACTGCGTATGTGAGAGACAAAGTACAAATGTTTCTGGTCTTGTAGTAATTGCTGTAAAGTGAGAAATAAAACCATAAGATTGGAGTCAATCCTGGGCGTGATATAAGCACCTGGAAGATTAAAAATAAGTTGACATACATACTGAGAATCAGAGAGCAGATTAAAAGGCTGTTGAGAAAAAGCTAAAATGGCAGCAGACAGTTCTGGGCATTGAGGTGAAGACTGTCCTGCAGTGTAAGATACTTTCCAGATGTCATCATGAGGATCTTTGTAAGCAATTCTCTCGTTCGTCCTCCATCAGAAAAAACAGTAAGAGCTTGCGATAGTGGAGGAGAAAGTAATGAGTGAGCAGGAAAGGAGGAAGTCATTAAGCAAGTAAACCTAGGATCTTTAGGCAGATGATATGAAATACAACCAATATAGTCAGTTAGAGCACACTGAAGAGATAAATTATTCTGAAAATAAAAATGAAAGTCAGATTTTGAAATAGGAAGAACAATATTTATTAAATCAGTTCCATTTCTTCGACAAGCTCGAGTTTGCTCCAAGGTTTTAAGTTCAGTAGTAGCTTGGATAAAAGGCAAAACATTTTGAATTGGTATATGAGACAAATAAAGCCATTCAATACAATATACTTTTTGCTGTTCTAAAACCGCCAATACTCTTGTGGGCAGTTTACTAGTAGGAAATATTAACAGAGCTAACTGACAATCTCTATGAGGAATTCGATCCACAAACTGAGTACTCAAGATGTTATTAATTTTCTCAACTGTAGAAAATACTACAGATGGAACTATAATTAAATCTCCTTGATTTTTTCCTTTAGTGAATAACTCAAATTATGGTCTAAGTAAATGCGTGGGCAAAGAAAAATATGGGCGTATCCAATTAATAGTACCCAGCAATTGTTGCAAATTTACTAAGGAAATAACTTTGTGTAACTTTAAATGAGGAAAAGCCAGAGCAGAAAAAGACTGAAACATTTTATGTCCTAAATACAGATAAGGAGCGTGCAGCTGTATTTTTTCTGGGGCAATTTGCAATCCATAGACACATAAATCATTTTGTATTTCAGAAAGCCAATTAGGTTGTATTTTTTGCACTCCAATTAAAATGTCATCCATACAATGATATACCCGGGTTTTGATCCCTGATGAAAGAGAGGGTGAGATGTTATAGACATGCCCCCCCCCTTGGATTTTTACACTCTCTTTTAAAATAACCAGATTTTCCACAATCGTAACACTTTCCTTGAGGTTTGCTGCCTGGTGATAAAGCAGCTGCTAACAAATTAGTTTGATAAGAAGATGTTCCTATATCTTGACACACTTTAATCATATCTGCCAAATCAGGATCTTTTCCCAGCCCAACAATTGCTCTTTGGCATTCAGAAGTGGCATTGTCCTTAGCTTTTTGCCTGTTGTTAGAGAAGGCTTGTTGAGGCTTCCCAGAAACAGGCATTTTTCCAGTAGAAGTCAAGAAGAAGAGCAAACAGAAACAAACCAAGAAAAAGAAATAAGAAAGAGGCAAGAAAAAGAAAGGGAGGAAAGAGAAAGTGCAAAGGCAAAGACACCGATGGAAACAAGACACACAAAAAAACAGATACAATGGGCAATGGACGAACCAATTAAACTCTTCTCAGTAAATATTAATGGATTAAATGCTCCAAAGAAAAGGAATCAAACATTTACAAAATTACGAAAACTAGAAGTAGATGTAATATGTCTGCAAGAAGTACATATCCAAAAAGAGCATCAGAAAATTCTAGAAAACCCCAAACTAGGACGATTATACACATCCCTGACCCAAAAAAAGAAAAAAGGAGTAGCAATTTACGTAAAAGAAAAAATACAATCTAAGTCTATGTTGATGTGGAAGGTAGAGTGGTGATGGTAGAATTAGGAATAGGAAAGGAAAAAATGTTAATAATAGTGATATATGCACCTAATCAAAAACAACAGGAATTCTTTAAGGATCTACGTATAAAACTAGCAGAATTAGAATATGAAGATATCTGTTTAATTGGGGATTATAATGCAATAGTAAATGCAAACAAGGATTATAAAACTGACAAAGAAAACAAAAGAAAAAGGATATACTTCCAAAAGAATTTTTTAATATGGCTGAAGAATTAAACTTGAGAGATGTATGGAGGGAAACACATGAAGGTGAGGCCCAATACACTTTTTACTCTCACTCGCATAATTCGTGGTCAAGACTGGACATGGCCTGGATGACCCCAAATATCAAAACAGCGATAGAAAAAATTGAGATAGGCATAAACCAATGGGCAGATCATAATCCACTATTCATAACCTGGAAAGGGGAAAGGAGATTCAGGAGATGGACGATGAATCAAAGAATATGTAAAGAAAAAGAATTTAATTTGATGTTAGAAAAGGAAATAAATATATTCTTTCAGATAAATAAAAAAGAGGAAACTTCCTTACAAAATACATGGGATACTCTAAAAGCCCTCTAATTACCCCTCTAATAAAGGGCCTGGTAATTGCATATACAGGGGGGGAAAATAAAGAGAAGAAACAACAATTAGACAAATTAGAAAAAGACTTAAAACAAATAGAACAAAATTGCAGAAAGAACCCCAGGATAAAATAATAAAAGAAGAATGGAAAATAATTAAACATAAACTGAATCTGATAAACCAAAAAGAATTAGCCCAAAAAATAAAAATGGCGAAACAAAATTACCGGTATTTTGAATATGCAAACAAAACAGGCAGATGGTTAGCCTATAAATTGAAGAAAGGAAGGAATAAAAGAATGATACATCAATTGAGAGACGATAAAGGGGAAATCCAATATAATAGAGACGCCAAAAAAGAAATCATTAAGAAATTTTATGCAAATTTATATAAACAAGAAGAAGTAGAAGAAGAAAAGATAAAACAATATATAGAAAAATCTGAAATGCCAAAAATCACAGAAGATCAAAGAGAAATGCTCAATAGGCCAATAACTAAATTAGAATTAGAGGAAGTACTGAAAAAGCAAAAAAATAACAAAACACCGGGACCCGACGGACTACCGGTGGAAGTATATAAAACAATGCAAGAAGTATTGGGAGAAAATATGTTGATGTTATATAATGAAGCCATGGAGAAAGCCAAAATTCTAAAGACATGGACAGAAGCGATAATCACAATTATACCAAAAGAAGATACAGATCTCCAGCAAATTCAAAATTATAGACCTATCTCATTACTGAACACCAATTACAAAATATTTGCAGCAATTCTGGCCGAAAGAATTATATTAGTACTAAATACATATATACATGCAGACCAAAATGGATTTCTGCCGGGATGCCAAATAAAAAATAATATGAGAATAATACTTAATACTTTAGAATATTATGAATTACACTCGGAGAAACGGGCTTCATTGGTTTTCCTTGATGCTCAAAAAGCTTTTGACAACCAAAATTGGAAATTTATGATTAGACAATTACAAAATATGCAATTTGGGAAAAACTTGGAAAAATCATAGAAGAAATTTATACTAACCAATCAGCAAGGATAATTATGAACGACGACATAACAGATAAATTTAACATAACAAAAGGAGTCAGACAAGGTTGCCCATTCTCTTCTTTACTGTACATCTTATCATTGGAAACTCTTCTGAAAAAAATTAGAGAAGATCAAGGAATTGAAGGTTTAAAGATTAATAAAGAAGAATACAAAGTTCAGGCCTTTGCTGATGACCTAGTGTTTATAACAGAAAACCCTATGGAATCTATACCAAATTTGTTTCAAAAAATAGAAGAATTCGGAGAAGTAGCCGGACTAAAAATCAATAAAAGCAAATCAAAATTAATTGTAAAAAATCTTACGAAAAATCAAGAAAAAGAATTAACAGATAGTATACAAATCCAAACAATGAAAAAAATAAAATACTTAGGAATCTGGTTGTCCACAAGAACTTCAGCAATAAAAGAAAATAATTATGATAAACTAATAGAACAAACAAGGAAGGATTTATAAAAATGGAAAAACTTACACATTTCACTCCTAGGAAGAATTTTGGCCATTAAAATGACTATACTGCCTAAATTTTTATACCTGTTTCAGATTACTCCGATAAAAATAGATAAATCATTCTTTGAAAATTTGAATAAAATGACATCTAAATTCATATGGCAAGGAAAAAGGCCACGAATAAATTTTAAGTTGCTTCAGGACACAAAAGATAGAGGAGGAGTTGCACTTCCAGATTGGGAGACATATTACCAAGCAGCAGTATTGCCTTGGGTCAAAGACTGGATAGAATTAAAAAATTCTAGAATTTTAACAATTGAGGGACACGAACTTCAAACTGGCTGGCACTCATTTATGTGGGATGAAAGATACAAAACACATTCATACTTCAAAAGACATATAATAAAAAACTCATTACTACAAATTTGGCTTAAAATTAAAAAACAACACTATATGAAAATACCAAGTTGGTTATCACCGGTAGAATCAATTAGACACCCAAATCTAACAGATAAGACAAAAATAATTAGATATAAGATTTAATTGACCATCAAGGTAAATTGAAGACAAAACAACAATTGGAGACAGATTTAGATAGGGAAATAGATTGGTGGACTTATACCCAAATACAATCTAAATATAGAGAACACATAAAAATATATGAAATTCATAAACAAAAACAAGAAATAGACAAAATTATATTACATTCAGAAAACAAACTAATCAGCAGAATTTACAAATTTCTTTTACGCTATAAAATGGAAGAAGAGACAGTTGGAAAATGGAAACGATGATTAATTGGGCTCAAAACGTCAAACATACAATAAATTTGGAAAAATGGGGAAAGTTTTGGCAAGTAAATATAAAATTAACAAGAGCAATGGCGTATAAGGAAAACCAACTGAAAATGTTTTATAGGTGGCACATGTCTCCAACCAGACTGGCAAAAATACAGCCCAAAAATAATTCGATCTGCTGAAAATGTAAGAAGACACAAGGAACTTTCTATCATTTATGGTGGACATGCCCGGCAGCAAAGAAATTTTGGTCTAATATCAAAAAATGGTTGGAACAAATAACAGAAACACAGATAGATAAAGAACCAGAAACGTTTTTACTAGGAATTTTTAATAAATCATACCCTAAAGATATTAAATATCTCACAATTCACATACTAACAGCTGCAAGAATAATATGTGCAAAAAATTGGAAACAAGAAAAAATGCCAAATGAAACAGATTTAATAGAAAAAATTCTAGAATGCACTGAAATGGACAGGTTAACCAAAGAAATACAAGAAAGAGAAGAATCAGATTACTACAAAATATGAAATAAATGGTATAATTGGTTAAAAATTAGAAATAAACAAAATATCTAGAGGGGAAATGTTACTGGTATAGAAAATGTCATTAGACTAAGGAGAGGGGAAGAAATATATAACAAGCAGAATGTCACTTTGAAACAATGCTTAAGAAGGAAACATAATTTCTTTTTGTTTATATGTTGTATAAATGTTTGTTGTGTGTATGTCATGTTATGTTTTTTTAATATTTATTTATATTTATTTATTTATATATTTATTAATTCTGCCTAATGGGGCTGTACAGTGGCCATGGGAATGCAATAGAATTATCTCCTTCAGCAGAAGCTGATGATTCAATTAAAGATAGTTTTGGGGTGACAATTTTAACTTTATAATCAGGTGGAGGGCTTGTAGTTAATTGTTGCCCTTCCAAAGCATCAGAGCCATATTTTTCTATTGCTTGATGACATTGATACCATTGATGTAATATTTGCACTGAAGCCTTAGGTTCAAGATGTAAAGCATGCCCTATTTTTGTTATATCTCTCAAACAAGGCGTCCCCTGTTCCAGATAAAAGGGACAATGTTTCCCTATCTCAACTACCAGTTTCCTTTTGTCAGTCTGCACATCATCATGCCAGACCTGTGCAATAGGAATCTAAGTTCCTGCACATGAGCTTTCTGATATTGAGACAGATTGCAACCAATACTCACCATTAGGGATCCCTTAGGACAGTGGTTCTCAACCTTCCTAATGCCACGACCCTTTAATACAGTTCCTCATGTTGTGGTGACCCCCAACCATAAAATTATTATTTTCATTGCTACTTCATAACTGTAATTTTTTACTACTGGTTCTGTGGGCATGGCTTATTTTGTGGGCATGGCTTGGAGGTCATGTGACTGGGTGGGCGTGGCTAGCTGGTCATGTGACCGGGTGGCCATGGCTATGTGTATAGGGACTACTCAGAGGGCTGAAAAAGGGTCATTTCTGGCAGGTCCTCGCACTTTTGACCGGTCTTCGCACTTATGACTGGTCATCATTTATGCCCATTGTAGCATTCTTAACAACCATGTCACTCATTTCACAACTGCTTCTCTTCACCATGGTGACAAGATAGGGCAAAAACGTAAAATGTGAGGACAGTCGTAAGTCCGAGGACTGGTCAAAAGTGCAATGACCAGTCAAAAATAACTTTTTCAGCAGTTATAAAAGGATACAGCAATAGAGAGGGATGAAGGAAGGGAAGGGAAATTAGAATAGGAGTGAGGGTAAGAGAGGGAGGAGGAGGAGGAGAAAGGAAGAGGAAGTAGGGAGGAGAAGAAGAGGGGGGGAAGA
>WNWU01013460.1:5563-17273 GCA_012654045.1 Ptyas mucosa
GGGGGGGGGGACGGAGATTAGAAAAGGCAGAACGCAGCCAGAGCTGTCGGACTTACAGAGTTACAGCGACACTCACAACGGCACTTCACAGCAGGAGGCAGCTACAAACAAAGCTAGGAGCAGCGGAGACAACGGCAGGGAGGCGTGGCTGTTAACGTTTTCCTAAACACGCTTCTGTGACGTGAACAGAGGCGCGGTACTGCCAAACAGCTGTGGAGGGAGGGGAATGTCCCGAGGTTCTTTTATTTGCCGGATGTTAGGTTTGCTTTATGCCAAGTTCAGATATATAGCGCCACCTGGCTGCCTCTGGTAGCGCTGACTTTATTAATTTTTCCAGCTTGTTCGTTACTTTGCCTTGCTGCTTTTGGCTGTGTTCCAGTAAAGAGTTCTGGCTACTCCTTCTTAAAGTGTGGAGTCGTTTTTTCACATCAAGCTCGGGCGGGACGACAGGCCGAGACACAGCATAATTCGTATATCGAACGAAGAGGTCAAACATTACAGGCCATGATTAGAACTATGTTAGCAGATTCTGGTTTGCCTAATAATTTATGGGGTGAGGCTGTTATGTGTGCTAACCATGTGTTAAACAACATGGTTCATTCCTCTACAGGTGAAATTCCATTCACCTTATGGCATGGGAGGAAACCAAATCTTAGTTTTTTACACACATTTGGAGCCCCAGCTTGGGTGCATATTCCATCTAGTTTGAGAAGAAAGGATCAACAAAGAGCCAGAAAAATGTTTTTCGTTGGCTATGAATCAAATCATAGATCTTTTAGATTTTGGGCACAGGGGACTACGAGTGTGTACTGTAGTGCTAGTGCTAAATTTCTAGAACATGTAGGATGGGATAGACTAGAATGTGCAGACTATAGACATGATAATAATACTGTTAGTATCGAACATCAAATTCCTGATGATATTCCTGAGGATTTAGATAATGTAAAATCCTCTATCAAGGAGGAAGAACAGGAAGTAGGTTTAGAGGATGTAGTTTTAGGGGAGGAGTCAGATGAATCATCTGCTGTAAGTCCTGTTTTACCTAGAAGATCTACTAGGGAAAGGCATCCACCTGATCGTTATAAAGCGACTGTGGTTTGCCAGATTAACATTGAGCCTTCAAGTTATGAAGATATCAAACTTTATCCGGATAAGGAGCAGAATGCTTGGAAGGAGGCAATGAGTAAGGAAATTAATTCTTTAACTAAGTTAGGTGTTTATGAAACTGTGAAATTGTCACCTGGTGAAAAATTAATAGGTTGTAGATGGGTTTACAAAGTTAAGAAAAGCATGGATGGTACAGTAACCTATAAAGCTCGCCTTGTAGCTCAATGTTTTTCTCAGACTGAACAAGATTTCGATGAAGTTTTTGCTCCTAGTTTACGTGCAAGTACTTTAAGAACAATGCTAGTATGGGCGGCTAAGTATAAATATAGTATTAACCATATAGATGTAGAGACAGCATATTTGCATGCTCCATTAAGACACACCATCTATATGAAGAAGCCTTTAGGAGTTGAAACACAAAACCACACTGATTGTTGGAAGTTACATAAAAGCCTTTATGGTTTGCAACAGTCAGGGTTCGAGTGGAACCAATGTATTGTGAAAGAGCTAAATAGGATCGGTTTTTATGAAGGTGTAGCGGATAAGTGTCTCTTTAAGAGAGAAACTAATGGTCTAGTATCTTTTTTGTTACTGTTCACAGATGATATAGCCATAATAACGAAAACTGACAAAGAAGCCATAGATATTGTTCAACAATTACAAACCAAATTTAAGATCAGAAATTTGGGAAATATTAGGCATTATTTAGGTCTAGATATCAATCAAACAGCTAGAGGTTATAAAATATCTCAATCTAGCAAAATAAGCCAAATGTTAAAGCGTTATGGCATGGAGCTCTGTAAGCCAGCGAAAACGCCTATGGCACAGGACTTTCAACAAGGAGAAGTCCAAAGTCCTAAATTCAGTAGGGAGATCTACCAGTCTCTTATAGGTAGTTTATCTTATCTAAGCAATTGGTCAAGACCTGATATTTCGTTTGCAGTAAACCAATTAGCGAGATATAACGCAGAGCCGACTGATAGACATTGGCAAGCCGCAAAACGTATATTAAGGTATCTGAAGATGATGATGCATTATGCATTGTATCTAGAACCTAACAATGATTTAGTATTGAGTGCATATGCTGATGCCAGTTTTGCTACTGATGTGACCACTAGGAAATCCACATCGGGTATAGCTATCATGTTAGACAATTGTTTGATTAGCTGGAAATCAATTCGTCAAAAACATAGTCTTTCGACTATGGAGGCAGAATTTTCCTGTTTGTCACTCGTTTGCACTGATTTGATTTATTACAAACAATTAATGATGGATATTGGTTTAAAGATGGATTATCCAATTGTAATACACAAGGACAACCAAGCTGCTATAAAAATGGCAACAAATTTAGCAGTTAAAACTAGAACTAAATATACTGACATTAGGTATCTTAATGTTTGTCAATGTATCCAAAGCAACATGGTTACGTTAGAATATTGTATATCGGAAGACAATATTGCTGATACTTTTACCAAAGCACAAGGTGCTATAAAACATAAAACCTGTTGCGAAAGCTATGGATTAAAAATCTAAACTGTATATATTGACCTGTCCAAAGGGGAGAATGTTAGGATATGGTTTGGACCTAACTAGTTGTCCAGGCAATATATGTATACTGTAACTTTAAACTGTAAATGTTACGTTCTTGCTGAGTCATGCTGTAATTGGATAATGACTAGTTGGGAGTATATTTAAACAAAGCATTATACCATGGTCAGTTGCTGCTATTTTAAGAAACTGCTATTGTGAAGAAGCTGCTATTGTGAAGGAGTTGCTATCTGTTAAGCATCGTTTGATGGATCTGCTACCATCGTGGTTTGCTAACCAGAGTGAGTTTGTTTTACTGTAACTACTGGACTGATTTAATTGGTGAAGACTTGGAATTTGTTTATGACTATGCGACTGCCTTTTCCTACGATAAAGTAAACTTTTGCTAAACCAGTTTTCTTATTCATTGCTCTCAGCAACGTTTCCTTGTGCAGTTACTCTGCTGGTTGGTAACACAACATCAATATCCTTAACAACGTTGATTCTCATTTGGCGCATAAATCGAAATCAATAATATTGTTTTTAATTCCGTTTGTAATTCAATGATTAAAACTCTTCCCTCCTCATCTGCATATATCTGTTTTGATTTTAGGTGTTTCCTAATATAAACTGCAATGCCTCTTTTCTTTTGTTCTGCTAGTGATGTGTAAAAGTTTCCTAATCTTGTATTTTCTAATATCTGTTGGTGTTGTTTTTTGATATGAACTTCCTGTAAATTTATTATATCCATCTCCAATTTTTGTAATTTAGTAAATGTCCGGATTCTTTTAGTTGGGGCATTTAATCCATTTATATTAATCAAAATCATTTTTATTTCCTGTTCCATTTTCTCCCTATTTATTTGTTGTCTTTAGTTTCCTTGTGTTTCTTATTATTCTTTGCATTTTTCCCCTTGCTCCTTCTTTCTCCATTCTTTCTCTCTCTTGTCTTCTCTTCTCCTCTTGTTCCTCTTCTGTTTCTTCTATAGATTGTTCCTTTTGACTCTTATTCTCTGATTCCGCTCTGGATTCTTGATCTTCCTCCAGGACAAAGTGTTGATCAAAAAATTCCTGGGCTCCTTCCAGACTATCTAATTTAATTTTCTTGTCCTGCCATGAGATCAAGATGCCTTCTGGTAGTAGCCAACGGAACATCACTTTGTTTTTAATTAGTTGTGTTGTAAGGAAACTGTAATTTTTCCTCTGTTCCCTTACATATCTCGGAATTTGTTTCAGTGTTATTATTTCTTTCCCTTTATAGAAAATCGCGTTCTCTCTCATTTTTCTATATATCTCCTCTTTTATCGTTTTCTTTGCGAATCGGACATGCACTTCCTTTGGTAGTTTGTTCCCACGTGCGTAATTGGTATGCACCCTATAAACTTCATCAATATCCCTTCGAATATCATCCTTATCTCTCTGTGTTTTTTCAGTGAAAATCTCCGTCATAATCTCTCCCAAGTCTTCCTCTTTGGTTTCTGTTATATTCTGGAATCTTAAATAGAATGTTGACTTTTCCATTTCCAGGTAGGTAAGTGAGTCTTCGATTTCTCGATTACTTGCTATTTGTTGTTGTTGCAGCATTTCTACTTTCTTAACTGTCTGCTCCATTTTAAGTTCTGTTTTTTGAATCCTTTGTTCATTTTTGGCAATGTTTTGCTGGATCTTTTCTATCTTGTCATCCATTTTCTTAATGTTATCGTTTATCTCTCCCACATCAGATTTCAAATCATAGTGATTTCTTTTTGTCTCCTCATGGTTGTTAGCAATTGTTTCCTGGGTCTTATTCATCGATTCCTGTATCCTTGCCAAGGTTGACTGAATATTTTGTATGCTGGAGATAGAGCCCATCTTTTCTTTTTCTGTTCCAAGCATGGTTTCTATAGATCTCTGTTGAGCAGGGGATGTTGTAATGGAGACTTGGTTTGAGGTTATTTTCTTATTCGCTTTAGTTATAGTGGTTGTTCCGGTACTTGTCATCTTAACTCTTTTTTGTAGATTCTCCCAAAATTTCATGCACTGAACTACTCTTATTGTGTTTCAATATTGTTATTTATGATCAGTAATAGTGTCTAGGGTTTATGTTCTATATGTTGTAGATCCTCTAAATAAGTGTTAATCTTATTGGATTATGAATTACTTCTATAAATATCCTTAACACTCTAGTAATTAATAATTAAGTAGATATATAGATATATATTCATGTTAGGAAGAAGAAAATATGATGAAGGAGGTTGGGGAAAAACTTAGAATTCTAACAATTCATTAGATCTTAATATTGATAATACAATATAATAATCAGCAATATCAATTAATGTCAATATAGTGATATAATAATCAGTATAATAATCGATCTATCAAATCAATACTGTCAAATTCAATCTTACTAACTTAAATTATTTGTTTCTAATTATTTCTTAATTAATTATCCATATAGTAAATTAGAGATCAATTAATCAGGTGTTTCACAATCAAAAATTATTAATAAATGATTATACAGTTTTACAAGAATTAATCAGGTATATATATATATATATAGGATTATTTTGCACTTAATATACAATTCTCTTTCACTCTTATATATGGAGTTATTGTGTCCAAATTTTTATGTATTATAGTCTTTGAAATCTGTCTCTCTAAACGTATCCAATAGCCAAAGGTTAAAGTTCAGCACTTTAAAACACTTTGAATTAGCCTGTTTGCCATTATCAGTTAGTTAGTTTTTCTACTGGCTTCTCAGTTACTTTCCTAAACAACCGCTTCTCTATTTGCCAATCTGTGACGCTGCTCTCGCTCACTCTCCCTGTTTCAAAGGCTTCCTTCACTTTCACTCTCACTCTCTCTCTCACTGTTTCGCTGTCTTCCTATTAAATAGTTTCTGGATATTTCTGTCTAATTTGCTATGGCTCTCTGATCAAGTCCAAAAAGAAATAACCCTTCTTCTCCGTTAAATTCAAATCTGAGACCTGGTCAATCGCTACCACTTAGATCTCTTTGAAATTCCTCACGCAGTCACTGCCTGTCAAATCTTTTTCCGCCCTTGTCTTTCATCGCCGTTTTCTCTGGCTGCTATTCCGCCATTTTCTGGAGTCTCCAATTTTCTACTTTCCACTCTCTGCTTCGTTTTATCACAGTACTTCAATTACTCCTCTTATTATCTCAATACGCTTTCAATTTTTCTTTCTTTTACTGATATTAAGTATTGTCTCTCCACCTCCGATACAAAGTCTCTAAATTCCTCTCGTTCGCTTTCAAAACTAATTAACGTCTCTTCTCTCTCTCTTCTCTGTCGTCTCAACCCCGCTTCCGTTTCTTTTTGTAATAAATCCAACACTTGGTTCTGTATTCCTTTCACAAATCAACAAATCTTTGTCTAATTCCCAATTCTAATTCCCTGTGTATTTGTGTATACAGTGTATTTAATGCTCAATCAACAACTCTCCACTGCGTTTCCTCAAAATCACCTCAGCTCCGTTGCCTGTCAGCTCCGTCCTGTCACCCTTCAGTTAGCCTCGCCGCCTCACTCCGTTATACTTTCACTTCGCCACTTCTTTATGGCTCTTCTTTGCCAAACAGTTTAAAATCTCTCTTTTAATTATATTTCCGTCGTTTTGATTGTTCTACCTTTCAAAATTTTTCAGAATCCTATTCTCTTGTTATTTTTACTGATGTCATTTACTCAATCTTTGCTTCCTTTCTTAAAACAGTAGTCAGCGTTCTGGCCAGCCAAAAAGAGACTGGTTTTTTTCCGATCGGAATTAAGGAGTTTTTCCTGAACTTTTGGGGCAATTATTATCACCTCCGAGGTCCTTTTTTTAAAAAATTTTTTGATTTATATGCCGCCCTTCTCCGGAGACTCAGGGCGGCTTACAATGCATTAAACAATAGCCTTCATATTTTTGTATATTTATACAAAGTCAGCTTATTGCCCCCACAATCTGAGTCCTCATTTCACCTACCTTAGAAAGGATGGAAGGCTGAGTCAACCTTGAGCCTGGTGGGATTTGAACTTGCAGTAATTGCAAGCAGCTGATCTTAATAACAGTGAATTAGTCCACTGCACCACCAGGACTCCTCTCCGTGGTCAATAGTGCCAAAAAAACTGGCTTCCAGATTGAAAATTGAAACTTAGGGAACGGAGCGCTGTCCCCTCAGTTCCTATCACACTGACGTCCTGGAATCATCCTCCGGAATCAGCAGATTTATTATTTTTATATCTGTCTGTCTGTCTGTCTGTCTGTCTGTCTGTCTATCTATCTATCTATCTATCTATCTATCTATCTATCTATCTACCTACCTACCTACCTATCTATCTTAAGCTTTTGCAAAAGGGTTCTCCCATGAAAGAGAGAGAACGTCTTATCACTCTGGTTACATGGTTTAAATACAGTTTTAGACGATCAGCAAAACAATTAGAATGCCCCCACCAGATATTGTTTTCGGTTGTTACATAACATTTTGGCTTTCTCACATGTTCCACCCTGGAGTTTTCCTCCAAAAATACCCTCTAAAATGTATTCTTAATTGTTTGTTATTGTTCTTATTAATTGGACACTTAGTCTTTTCCTCCTTTTTCAATGGAGCTTGGGTCAGCCTGACCCAACTTAGAATGTACCAAAACATCTGTTTTCTCAAAACAGGCGTCATACACATTTCCCATATCTTACTCAGCTTAATATCAGACAGGATTAACTCAGGTTAAATAAAGGATAAATATGGAGTCATTCAGGCTATATTCTTTACAGGAATAATTCTTTCTTCTCTCATAAGGAAATGGAGATTTTATAATTTTATTGATTGTAAATATTTCAAACATCTAAAGCTCAGATCAAATAATTTTGAACATCCAAGTTGACAGCAACTCTATTAATATATTTGATCTCCAGATATTAAATAGAAATTCTGCACTTGAATATTGAAACATATGAAAACAATTTTCATTGCAATTTCTAGACATGGATGACTGTTTTGATTGTCCAGAAGATCAATATCCAAATGAAAATCAGGACTACTGCCTCTCCAAAGTTATAACATTTTTAACCTATGAAGAAACCTTGGGGGCTATTTTAGCCAGTTCAGCTCTTTTCTTTTCTTGGGTCACAATTGGAATCCTTTGGATCTTTATTAAGCATCAGGGCACACCCATTGTCAAAGCCAACAACCAGAACCTCACATACACGCTCCTTGTTGCTCTTCTGTTATCATTTCTTTGTATTTTGCTATTCATTGGGCAACCCAACAAGATGACATGTCTCCTTCGCCAAACTGTCTTTGGTATCGTTTTTTCAGTAGCCATTTCTTGTGTATTGGCCAAAACAATTACTGTGGTTCTGGCTTTCATGGCTACCAAGCCAGGGTCCAAGATGACCAAATGGGTGGGGAAAAGACTATCCATATTCATTGTATTGGACTGCTTGTTTATTCAAGGAATTATTTGCACTATATGGCTAACAACTTCACCCCCATTCCCAGATACCGACATGAATTCAGTGGCAGAAGAAATAGTTCTGGTCTGTAATGAAGGATCCAATTCTATTTTCTACTGTGTCTTGGGTTTTTTAGGCTTCCTTGCCATTGTCAGCTTCATAGTAGCTTTCCTAGCAAGGAAATTGCCAGATACTTTCAATGAAGCCAAGTTCATAACCTTCAGCATGTTAGTTTTCTGCAGTGTTTGGCTATCCTTTGTTCCAACATATCTGAGTTCAAAGGGAAAATATATGGTTGCTGTGGAGATCTTCTCCATCATAGCCTCTAGTGCTGGGTTATTGATTTGCATCTTTGCCCCCAAATTTTACATCATTTTGTTGAGGCCTGATTTGAACAGAAAGGACCAGCTAAGAAGACCAAACAACAGAAAAATATAAATGATACTCTGTTATTTTATTTTTTGTTGAATATGAGAAAGCATTAGTACTCAAATCTATGTCACATACATCTTTGTGACTGACTGGTTAATTTTCTTACTGTCAGGAAGTTCCTTCTTAGTTCTAGATTGGATCTCTTGTTGATTAGTTTCCATCCATTGCTTCTTGTTCTGTCTTCTGGTGCTTTGGAGAATAAACTGACTCTCTCTTCTTTGTGGAAGTCCCAGAAAGAAAGAAAGAGAGAGAGAGAGAGAGAGAGAGAGAGAGAGAGAGAGAGAGAGAGGGAGAGAGAGAGAAAGAAAGAAAGAAAGAAAGGAAGAAAGAAAGAAAGAAAGAAAGATTTCTTTATTGGCCAAGTGTAATTGGACACACAAGGAATTTGTCTTTGGTGCATATGCTCTCAGTGTACACAAAAAGAAAGGATACATTGAATATTGAAACACTGTCATCTCTACTCCTTCTTTTCACTAGACTATACCCAATTTCTGCAACCCTCCTTCATATGTTTTAATCTCCAGCCCCCATTGATGATACCTTTCCAGACTGCCCCCCTGTTCCTCCACTGTCTCCCAGAGTTTGCCCAAATTCATGTTCATTGCCTTCTCCTTTTGCCTTCCATCTTTCCCAACATCAGGGTTTTTTTTCCCAATGAAGTCACATACTACTTACTGATAAGTAATCTGTCCTGAATTTTCAAGGTTACATACCCAACTACTAATACAGTTTTCTTTTACTGAGTTCCATTTTTTATTTTTATTTTTATTTTTTTTTAAAAAACAACAAACCTGAAATTGATATCTAGCTCTGTTGCTCCTCCAATATTTATTTTAAGCAAACATATTGCAAATGTAGATAAAATTTAAATAAAGCTTATATATACTAATAATTATATTGTTATGTCTTCTGTGTAAATGTAGCATTTGGGTACTTTTGAAGAAAAGAAATATCTCCTGACTAGTTGTCCTATCCTTTGATTCAATGAAGCAAGAAGTAGGGAACAGTTTCAAATACATTCAATTATTTATAATACTTAATACTTATAATATATAATTAATATTATGTGTACACTTTCCTTTGTGAAATGCTACCTATTCTGTAAGATAGAAATAAAGAAGGCAGATGAAGTGGCCACTTCGGAGTTAAAAAAAAAAGATGTGGGTTTGGAAGATAATTTGCCTTATTTTAATTATATTTAATTATTTCTTTATTACATATAACACTGGAAGTGTACAGAAATCAGTGAAAAGAAAGAAAGAAAGAGTGAGTGAGAGAGAGAGAGAGAGAGAGAAAGAGAGAGAAGAAAACAACTAAAACAAAATAAATTAAATGGCTACTAGTAGATAAATTCTTTTGAAAATTATTTTTCTCCTCCTCCTCCTGGTCCAAACATCTGAGAAAAATGTTAGCTTGAAACTGCCTTTCTCAAGACTTGCAATGTCAGGGACAACAAAATGTTTCAAGGAAGAAACACTAAGTGAAACCTTCATATTATCCTGATATTATCTCTATCAGAGTCTGTTGAACAGGCTAATTCTCCTCCTAGTTGTCAAATGACATCTGAAGAAAAACACCAGGCCCTCTCTGCCTCCTCCTCCTCCTCCCTCCCTCCCACCTTCCCTTCCCTTCCCTTCCCTTCCTATTTTCTTTGTCATAAAAAAGAGACAGTGTCAATTATAAGGAGACATAATTATTTTTCTCAATTATAATGAGAAAAAAGGGAAGGGAAGGTATAATGTTGATTTGACATACAAGTAGAACATCTCCCATAATTTGCCATTAAATGGCCTTCATTTGAAATAGTAAATTGTTTGTTTGTTTGTTTGTTTGTTTGTTAGTCTTTTTATTTGATTTCTGTGCCAGCCATCTCACTAATACACAGTGTCAACTTTCAAAACGACTCTGGCTGAGGCATTTTTCCCCCATTTCTCAGTTGCCCCACAGAGGGGGGCGGGGAGGAAGGGAGGTTTGCAATGCTATTATATGATATGCTAGTCATAACACAAGCAGAGGCTGGCAGAGCCAAGGTCATCTCAACCGTTGCTGAGCAAGAGAGGTGGGGAGTGCCTGAAGAGTCTGCCATTTACCGACTTCAGGGGTCTGCAACCTTAAACACTCAAAGAGCCATTTGGACCCATTTCCCACAGAAAACAAAACACCAGGAGCCACAAAACCTGGGTGGGCATGGCCAACGTGACATCACTCACTCCCACCCAGCCATGCCTACCCAGGGTTTGTGGCTCCAAGTATTTTCTTTTCTCTGGGAAACAGGTATCTCTATCTATGTGTGTGTATATCTCTCTCTTTCTCTGTCTCTCTCTGTCTCTCTCTTTCTCTCTCTCTGTCTCTCATCTCCCACTTTCTCTCTCTTTCCCCCATCTGTCTCTCTCTCTCCCATCTCTCTCTTTCTCCTTCTCCTTCTCCCTCTCATCTCTTTCCCTCATCTCTCTCTCTTTCTCTTTCTCTCTCTCTCTTTCTCTTTCTTCCTCTTCTTCTTTCTCTCTCTCTCTCTCTCATCTCTCTCCCGCATCTCTCTCTCTCTCTTTCTTTCTCTATTACTTGGAAACTTGACACACAGACTCTGGGCATTTTACAATGTAATAAAAGTTTAAAAGTGCAAAATCAATTAAAATAGAATTTAAAAAATTAAAATTACAAAATAAGATGTTGGGCAGCCTGGAGGAGAAAGTCTTCTCTATCCCATCAGCCAGTCAAAAAGAGGGCTGTGAAAATATCTACAGACCCCTTGCATCCTGGACATAAACTGTTTCAACTCCAACCCGCAAAACAACGGTACAGAGCACACCACACCAGAACAACTAGACACAAGAACAGTTTTTTCCTGAACACCATCACTCTGCTAAAGAAATAATTCCCTCAACACTGTCAAACTATTCACTAAGTCTGGTTTACTATTAATCTTCTCATCGTTCCTATCACCCATCTCCTCCCACTTATGACTGTATGACTGTAACCTTGTTGCTGGTATCCTTATGATTTATATTGACTGTTTTCTAATATGATTTGATTGCTTATTTGTTCCCTATGAGTATCATTAAGTGTTGTACCTTATGATTCTTGATGAATATATTTTTTCTTTTATGTACACTGAGAAAGTATGCACCAAGACAAATTCCTTCTGTATCCAATCATACTTGGCCAATAAAGAATTCTATTCTATTCTATTCTATTCTATTCTATTCTATTCTATTCTAT
>WNWU01013460.1:19357-32813 GCA_012654045.1 Ptyas mucosa
ATAGAATAGAATAGAATAGAATAGAATAGAATAGAATAGAATAGAATAGAATTCTTTATTGGTCAAGTGTGATTGGAAACACAAGGAATCTCAGGTGTGAAAAGAAAAAAATGTCAATAAAGAGCAATAACACAGTTCAGAATGGACTAGACTAAGACTAAGACTAAGACTAAGACTAAGACTAAGACTAAGACTAAGACTAAGACTAAGACTAAGACTAAGACTAAGACTAAGACTAAGACTAAGACTAGAACAGAACAGAACAGAACAGTCATCTTTTTTATACTATGGTGACCAAAATTGGATGCAGTATTCCAAGTGTGGAGTTACCAAAGCATCATAAAGTGGTCTTAATACTTCACGTGATCTTGATTCTGTCCCTCTGTAAATGTAGCCTAGGACTGCATTGGCTTTTTTGGCAGCTGCAACACACTGCTGGCTCATATTTAAATGATTGTCCACTAATACTCCAAGATCCCTCTCACAGTTACTACTATTGAGCCAGATACTACCTATTCTTGAGCCAGGTACCACCTGTTGAAAGACACCTCAAGTTTAATACTTAAGATATCAAAGACACCTTACTTCTTTGTTTCAGATCTCTGATGCAAGTATGTCTATGGAGATTCTCAATCATCTAGATCATCGTTGTCCCCAAACTGCTTCTAAGAGGCAGTTAGACTTTCTTGTTAGACTGGACTTTCTTGTTTGTTGTTTTTCTTTTGAAATATTTCACTTCTCATCCAAGAAACAGTTTCAGTTCTAACTTCAGGATGCAAAGTGAAACTTTTTCAAAAGGAAAAGAAAATCCAAGAAAGTGCTGTTATCTTTTTGAAAAAATTCCTTTGGGACACCTACTAAAAGAATCCAATTTTGGGTCATCACATTACTGTTTTGTGTGGGTTTTTGTCTTTTACCCTTATCCATTCCTAAACAGTATGAGAAAAATATTAATATGGAAAAAATGAAAAGAATGCAAGACCTACCACACTTTTTGGAGTATAAGATGCACCAGACTATAAGATGCACCTACCTTTTTTGGTGAGGAAAACAAGAAAAAGAAATCTGCCTCTGCCTCCCAGCAATTTTGTCTCCTTGCAGCAAGCAGCAGAGGCCCCATAAAACAGCTGAGAGCAAAACAGCTGAGAGTCGGGAGGCCAATCCAGTCAACTTGTGCTAATTAAGTGTGCTGAAGCTGAAATGTGCTGTTTCTTCTTGCTGCTTGCTGCAAGGAGGTAAATTGCTGGGAGGCAAAGGCCAAAGGGTGGAGGCCAGTGGGTGGGTGGGGCTACATTCAGTGTATAAGACACACCCAAATTTTCACCCCCTTTTAGGGAGGGGAGAAAGGTGCGTCTTATACTCTGAAAAATACGGTATACATTGTTTTTCGAACTAATTCTTCCAAAGTAGTCTTAAATCACCCCTTTTTAATGACTCTTCAATAAATTTAGGTTAAGATTAAGCTCACAAGCAGGGTATTAATACATTTTTCTACAGTAAATCTTACTCTTTGGATGAGAAATCTTTCCTTTTGGGCATCGATGGCATTTGTAGCAGCAAAATGGTTTCCCTTCAATCCTTTTCCTGCTGTATCCAGAATTGCAATGGGAATTACATAGAGAAATAGGAAGTTCCTATCAGGAAACAAGAAATTACTTCTAAGACATGTTTACAAGTATCTACCTCTAGGTTATACCAGGTAGATTTTAGATGGTGTTCTTGAAAAGAATTGTACAATGAAAAAAATTCAAACATCACACTTGTTTAAAACCTCTTAAGCAGGGGTGAAATCCAGCAGATTCTGACAGGTTCTGGAGAACCGATAGTGGAAATTTTGAGTAGTTCAGAGAAGCAGCAAATACCACCTCTGGCTGGCCCCAGAGTGGGGTGGGAATGGAGATTTTGCAGTATCCTTCCCCTGCCACACCCACCAAGCCATACCATGCCCACCAAGCCACGCCCACAGAACCAGTAGTAAAAAAAATTGAATTCCACTACTGCCTGTAAGGAAGCTAGGTGTTTTCTCAGAAGAAATTCATTTGATTCAAATAAGTACCCAGAAATGTGACACTTTGTTCTCCTTTATATCAATATATTAGTAGAATCCTCAGTTAAATAAAAAAATAAAGCCTGCCTTTGGTTGAGATTTCACTGAATTGTGCAATAATACACTAAAGTGAATTGACAGATTTGGCAGGGAGTTGCATCTAGCTGTTAATTCTGTTCTGTTTCCAGTTCCCTAGTCATCTGTGTTGCTCTTCTCTGCACTCTTTCTAGAGTATGTTGTGGATTACACAAAACATACTTTCTAGAGTATGTTGTGGATTACACAATTTGAATTGTGTAATCCACAACATACTCTAGAAAGTATGTTTTGCACAACTGGGCCAAAAATGGATTACACAAATTGAATGAAGAACATGAAAAGGACTTTTTTTTTTTAATGGTGGAATGAAAAGCAATGAATCATGTTACATCCATAAATTCACGGTGAGAAAATTATTTAGACAACTTAGTATGAGCTCTACCTGGTTAAATGCCTTAGGCCACTGGATCACATCTTCAGAAATGGTGAATACTTTACCAGGGACATTCTGTGGTGCCACTCTCCCAACTTTAACTCTAACAAAGGACTGATTTGGAAATGTGATCCAGTTGATAATATCAAATCCTGCTATTAATTCGTCTTTGGAGCTAAAGGAAAGCATTTCGCCAACACTGTTGTTAAATGAAACACTTCTCAAGAAATGATGAAGCTAGATGAAAATGACAGCAATAAATCATCAACCTCTTCCTTAGCATTATATTAAATAAATACAGTAACAATAAAATTTAACCTTAAAGGAATTCCTTATGTTCAAAAAATCTTCCGTACAAATTTTTAAAAGTCAGTTTCAATTCATTTTATTTTCAATTCAGGTTTCTTTTGGTGAATCAACTGCTGTTGACCTAAGTACCCTATTTTTCAGACTATAAGACACACTTTTTTGTCTCTCAAAAGGGGGTAAAAATATCTGTACGTCTTATGGATCGAATATTGCCAAAGCTCCCCGCCCCCGCCCCCCTGCCAGCCATTTTTTTGGCCTCTGCATGTCTTGTTTTCAGGCCTTTTTTCAGTTTATTTCAGGCCTTTATCTGGCCCATTTTAAAGGCTTTTTTTGGCCTGTTTTTTTGGCTTTTTTGCCCATTTGGGGGGCTTTTTTCAGCCCATTTTTGAGGCTTTTTTCAGCTCATTTTTTGTGGAGAAATGGGCCAAGAAAAGCCTTAAGAATGGGCCAAAAAGGCCTCAAAAACAGCCCCCCAAACCCTCAAAAATGGTCCCCCAAACCCTCAAAAATGGGCCAAAAGCCTCAAAAATGCCCCCCCAAAAGCCTTTAAAACAGGCCAAGTAAAGCCCCCAAAACAGGCCAGAAAAAGCTTCAAAAATGGGCCCCAAAAGCCCCGGAAACAAGCTGAAAAAAAGACTGGAAAAGGCCAGAAGAAAAGTAGGCCAAAAACTTTTTTTGTGTTTTCCTCTTCTAAATATTTTTTTTTTTTTTAGTAGTCACTATAGCACTGGAATGTATGATATTACTTTACACTGGGTTGCTTGATTTTAGTAAATGGAATTTCATAATTTGGCTACAAAGATACTAATATAATCTCTAGAATACTTTTTATTTTTCTTTCTAGGAGAATGCATACTTTTTTTAAAAAACAGAAGCAATTAAAGTTGAATTAATAATGACAGAAAATCAGCTTGATTCATATCAAGTTGATCTTTACCTTTTCCCTCAGTGAGGTAGCAATATATATTTCACAAGTAAAAACAAGGCCATAAGATCTAATTCTCATTCCTCCATCTAAAGGCGTATGGAGATTCTCAGTCATCCAGGTTATGGTTGTCCCAAAGATGTTTTTTTCAAGAGGCAACTGGACTTTCTGGATTTTCTTTTAAGACGTTTTGCTTCTTATCCAAGAAGTTCAGAGCCGAAGAAGCTTCTTGGATAAGAAGTGAAATGTTTGAAAAGAAAAAAAACAAACAAACAAAGTAGAAAGTCAAGCTGCCTCTTGGAAAAGCACTTCTGGGACAACTATGACCTGGATGGCTGAGAATCTCCATAGATACTTAGCAATGCATTTTGAGATAGGCACCCTTCAAATGGTGTGGGAGTATGAATGGATTTCCAGAAAAATGGCAGACTATAGGAACAATTTGCACTTCAGTTTGAGATGCAAACAGCACAGACTCATCCTCAATAGCCTGAGCCTTTTTCACTCAACAGTGAAAACATCCTGCAGAAAGCACAGCTCCAACTTCTCAAATGAGAACTGAAGAAGCTTCTTAGATAAAAAGTGAAATGTCTTCAAAGAAAAACCAGAAAGTCCAGCTGCCTCTTGTTAAAGACCTTTTGGATCTTTATCTTAAGGTTAGGGCAAAGTTAATATTTTATAAATAAGAAAACACAGCAGTATTCAGTAGTTTGCTAGAAGAGGAGCAAGGCTTCCTAGTCCATCTATTTTGCCAGACCATGAAATGAAGTAAAAAAAAAAAGGGGGGGGGGAGAAATAAAAGAAAAATAAAAGAAATGAAGTTGAATAACTTATAACAGGATAATTTAATTCCAGTTGTTAGGAATGGTCAAACAGCTTTCCTTCCTGTTTTAAGGAAATCCTATACACAAGATGCTGCATAATGGGGTGAGCTCCCGTTACTTGTCCCAGCTTCTGCCAACCTAGCAATTCGAAAGCACATAAAAATGCACATAAAAATCCCTTGGTGGGAAGGTAAAGCATTCGGTGCGCCTTTGGTGTTTAGTTATGCCGGCCACATGACCACGGAAATGTCTTTGGACAGCGCTGGCTCTTCGGCTTTGAAACGGAGATGAGCATCGGCCCCTAGAGTCAGGAACGACTAGCACATATGTGCGAGGGGAACCTTTACCTTTACCTTATACACAGGGTGTGAGATGGAAGATATGGCAGTTATTGTCTGAATAACTAAAATTCTGCAGTGAAGTCAGAGTTTGAACCATTAAGTACCATTGCCTGATGCAACCAAAACTGTGCCTACATGAATTCTCCTTTTATTGCTCTTAAGTAACTAGCTGCCAAGGTTGTGGATTGAGAAACTACTTTCTCTGTTAATCTGCCCTGTTCCTTTCTTCACTCTAAAGATTCCTTTAAAGGTAAAGATTCCCCTCGCACATATGTGCTAATCATTCCCGACTCTAGGGGGCGGTGCTCATCTTCATTTCAAAGCTGAAGAGCCAGTGCTGTCCAAAGACACCTCCATGGTCATGTGGCATGACTAAACACCAAAGGCGAACAGAACGTTGTTACCTTCCCACCAAAGGTGGTCCCTATTTTTCTACTTGCATTTTTTATGTGCTTTCGAACTGCTAGGTTGGCAGAAGCTGGGACAAGTAATGGGAGCTCACCCCATTACGTCGCACTAGGGATTCGAACCGCTGAACTGCCGACCTTTTGATTGACAAGCTCAGCATCTTAGGCGCTGAGCCACCACGTCCCTAGAAGATTCCTTTACAGTAAATTAATTGTGACATTGAAATCCAATTCATTCACATCAGGTTAACCATAATCTTTTCCATCCAATTATGTAACCATAAATATATTACAAGTAAAATAAAAAAAAGTGCTAAGATCTAATAACATTCAACCATTATTTGAAGAAACCAAAACTGTGTCTAACGGGGTTCTTCTTTTTTAAAAAATAATTTTTATTCAGCATTTACATCTTTAGCATCTTTGTTACATTTTTACAGCTTTCCAATACCAGGTTATTCTATATTATTGATCTTGGGAAAATACCTGCCAAGGTTGTTGATTGAGAAGCTGATTTCTTTTCTTATCTTGTCTTGTTCCTTTTTTCACTGAAGATGAGAGCATAGCGTGCAAAGCTTCTGCCACTACATGGACAGCTTTATAGATGCTGTAGCTGTGGCTGGTCATGCTCATTTCAAAAATTGACCCAGGAAGTTGACTCAGGTCCTCTTCTCCAGTGCAGATGTCTTCATCCATTGTTTCTCCAGCAACAGTGGGGAAAGAACATTGAAATGCTTCTTTCCAGAAATCCCTAGAAAAATCATCTTCCTGTTTAGATGTCAGCTTCCTGTGCTGAAGGAACTCATAGAATCCCAGCACTTCCTCACTGTGGACTGCAAAAGAGAGTGCACCATGCAAGAAATCAATGGTCCAGCTTCGTTGAAAAGACATTGATGTGAAATCTATCTGGGCTACGAAAATCCATATTTTGGTTTTCATTGGGATCTCTTCAAATTCAGAGATATGAAGCATTGCCCTTAAAACCACCATTGTTTGAATTTCTCCATGTACAACTATTACATTGGCAGTGGCGTCCATAATGATCCTGGTCAATTTCTCACCTTCCATAACCATTTCAGTGATTTCAGTTGAAAAGTTTACTTCAGGAAATGTTTCTATAAAATCAAAGCAGATACCTGCTTGGGCAAACATGGGGAGCTGATTTTCTACAAATCTTTCCCCACTGTCATCTCTAATGAAAATCACTCCAATCCACACCCACTGGAAAAAGAGCAGTAGCTGGAGAATCCCCTTATATTGTTGGTTGATGTCTGGAAATATCTGATGAAGAAAAACTCTTCGGGATATGTCATTCATCACTGGTGAGGACCCATAGGCCAACTAAAGAATATGGCAAACAATTAAGATGGCAAGGTCTATGGAATATTTTCCCCAATATTATTAATTTGAGTACTTTCACCATTTCTAAATTCCTAGGCATGTGTGCAAGCATTAACTGTTTTTCAGACTTCATTCAAACTCAGTGATAATTTGGGATTTGTGAGTGTAATGGACATGGATTTACCGGATCAGAAATGAAAGAATATACAATTTACTTTCAAACTTAACCTATGTGAGTAGGAAAATCAGGGCCCTATGGCATATGAAATATGGATTACTCAGCTCTTTCTCATGTAACTCTTGCCAAGCATGACTCATTGAATGGCTATTCATAAGCCAATATCAACAGTAAAGAGAGAGATTTTCCTGATTTGGTTTTAAAACAACACCTATCCCTTTTAACAAAATAACAGAGTTGGAAAGGGCTTTGGAGGTCTTCTAGTTCAACCCCCTGCTCAAGCAGGAGACCCTATACCATTTCAGAAAAATGGCTGACCATTCTCTTCTTAAAAGCCTCCAGTGATGGAGCACCTACAACTTCTGAAGGCAAGCCATTCCACTGTTTTATTGTTCTCACTGTCAGGAAATTTCTCTGTCAGGATTCCAAGTAACACCCCCAACAAAAGAAAACTCTGAACCTTGAGTTTCCTCAAAGTTCTGTTTTATTAGAGATGTCATATTGGCACATCTGGGAAAACTCTGAAAGCTTTGAGGTTTTCCCCACCCAAAGGAAAGTTCAAGTCCCTGTCCAACACCCACATGTCCATTACATGGTCCAATTAAAGCACCATCCCAACTGGGTTCCAGCCATCCAGGTGCAGGGCAAGATGTCCTGGACTTTCTGCGAAAGGAATGTTATTATGACTATATATCACCCTGGCTCCATATAATCCCCACTCCCAGTTTTCCATAGTAGTAAATGTGGCAGGCCCGGAGATCCAACAAAAAAAATGGCTCCCAGGCCTGACATTCTGCTTAGATTTAGGTTAGTTTCCAACCATTGCCTTCCGGTGCTTTTGAAAGCAACAAAATAACTTATTAGAAAGCAAGAAAACAAGTTTTAGTTCCATCCTACTTCCTGAAAGGTACCAAGACCATGTTTCAAAAATATTGTTTGCTTAACTACATTATAGGAAGACAACTCACCTGTGGAATCTTGTAGATGTACAAAATGATTGCCATGAAGAGACACACACCAGCATCAGGTCCTCCAATGATGGATGCTATATTAGTCTGCATATCACACTTGTAGTTAGGGATAAACTTGCCCTGTGTGGAAAGAAGTTCCAGTGAGACACGGAAAGTCCAGTTGGGATGGAAATTGCTGTTCAATACATGGAATCCCAGTGTGACATTATATAAAATCCTTGGATTTTTATTAATTGTGTCTATAGCAAATTGCAAAGCTAGTATATGCTGGTAGTTCTGGGTTATTACTCTGCAATAAGAAGATGAATTAGTTAATTAATTATTAGGATTAATAATTAGATCTTGCATTCTAAACAAATGACTGGATCTCCATGCAACAAATGTATTTTAATCTTTGTCCCCCTAAATACAAGCAGTTAATAAAGGGATGAAGTTTTATTTGTATATTATCTCACATATTCAGTATAGTACTATTATTACATGATTTCTTTAAAAATGTTTGTTCCTGGTTTTCTTGACATAAATATATTTAATCAAAGCATCTGGAAGTTTTGCCCTTTTCATAAATGCTATTAAAGTATAAAGGAAAAACTATGCCTCTAAAATCCCTAATAAGCATATAATAGTGTATTACAATTTAATGCTTTGAAGTGCTAATCCACCTTGCTCTTGTATTTTAACAACAAGGCATTAAGTGATTGGCACGTTGCCACTCAGGTGTGGGTGAGTGTCAAAGCCATGATCATGGATTAGATTACCTGGCATCAAAATAAGGGGATTTTGATACAAATTGCTCCCTATACTCTATATTTTAATATGTCTCCTAACTCTCAGTTAGAAAGGCAAACATTGGATTTAATGGAGCAAGACATACAATGACAGACGATGATGCACTCATGATCCCCATTAATTCAGAGACACTAACATTATTTGAAAATTAAACCATTGGCCATTGCCAAGAGATGCAATATGGATAGAAATCAAGGGAAAACATGAAAAGCCTTACATGACATTGTCAAAAACATCAAAAGAGGGATTCTTTTCAAAGGTTGCTGGAGTAGGAAATACATAGATCTGAGAGAGAATGGCACCAATGATAAAGTCACCAGGATAGTAAACCTTGTGAAGAACAGCAAGAGGAAGGCTTATAGGGCATTTCCCAGGAAGACTGCTATAGACTTCTTCAAACACCAATATCACTAGTATTGATGCCACAACCATCACCATCTTCAATGAAGATCTTTCTTCAGGATTTCTTTCACATATACAGATCTGGTTGAATTGGATATGTGGATCTGAGGAAATACTTATTGGATATCTGGCCATTGTAACAAATATTATAACCCAGCAAAGAAAATATTGATTGCATTTCTCCTAGCTCAACATGTATATTAATAACCGGTATTAGGCTTGGTTCAATGTTTTGCTACACATTTGCAAATTCTCTAGGAAGTTGTAGATGTAATTATGCTTGAGCTGGAAATTATACAGATGAGAAACTGCAGTGAAATGGTGTTGATCTACGATGTAAAAAAGAAAGAAAAAAGGAGGTATCAGAGCTCTAGAGTGGACTAACATAGCCTTCTATCCCCAGTTTTATAACTACCTTTAACAAAAAAATGGAAAACTAAAAAAAGCAAAAAATCTTTGAAAAGATATATCAGCATCAAAGAAAATATAAAAGTGCAAGGTTGGGCTGCTGGGGGTTAGCAGAGGTTCAGGAGAACCTCTAGTTAAGATTCTCGGCAATTCAGAGAACCCCCAAATCCCACTCCTGGCTGGCCCCTCACAGCCCACCCTGCCCCTCCCAGGAGTCCCCACACAGCGCGTTTTGGATGCAGGTAAGGTAAGGGCGCACACAAAGGCTAGGGGAGGGCGAAAAATGGGCCTACCAGAAGTTTGGGAAGGCCAGAAATGGGCCCATTTCCAGCCTCCAGAGGGCCTCCGGAGCCTGGGGAGGCCGTTTTCGCCATCCCAGAGGCTCGAGGAAAGTCTCCGGAGCCTAGGGAAGGCAAAAACACTCCCTCTTGCCATGGTGCAGGACGTCAACTAGGCCATGGCCATGCCTACCTAGCAACCAGGCAGAGAACCCCTTGCTAAAAGTTTTGAAGACCACCCCTGTAAAAGTATGACAAGATGAAGTTTGCTGAATGTTCAAAATGAGCCAACAAAAAGAAAAAAGAAACAAATAAACATGTTGGCACCTACAATGAACACACCTATTATAAGAAATGATTGAACCGTATGCAAGTTCAGAATTTCTACATAATTAACTTATTCATCAGGAAAATGGATTGTAACCTCTTCACTCTGTAAGCAGGCAGATAGCTAGTCCATCAAGGTATTTTAATCCTAACCAATAGACAAATGGGGTGCTCAAAGAAATACAGGTAGTCCTTGACTTATGGTCACAACTCAGCCCAAAATTTCTGTTGCTAAGCGAGACAGTTGTTAAGTGAATCACTGCAGTGGTTAAGTTAGTAACATAGTTGTTAAGTGAATCTGCCTTCCCCATTGACTTTGCTCGTCAGAAGGTCACAAAAGGGGATCACATAACCCTGAGATACTGCAACAATAAATATAAGTTAGTTGTCAAACGTTTGAATTTTGATCATGTGACATTGGAAAGTTGCAATAGTCATAAGTGTGAAAAATGGTCATAACTCATTTTTTTAGTGCTTTTGTAATGTCCAACAGTTACTGAATTGTTGTAAGTCGAGGACTACTTTTATATCAAACTGCCAAATTTTGAAAATTAACCCTCTTTCTCTTTTCAATACTGATTTATTGTTTTGTTGTTGTTAGTTGTGGTGTCCGACCCATCGTGACCCCATGGACAATGTTCCTCCAGGTGTCCTCTACCATCCTCTGGAGTTCATTTAAGCTCATGCCTACTGCTTCAGTGACTCCATCCAGCCTCCTCATTCTCTGTCATCCCTTTTTTCTTTTGCCCTCAATCTTTCGCAGCATTAGGCTCTTCTCCAGTGAGTCCTTCCTTCTCATTAGGTGGCCAAAGTATTGGAGTTTCATCTTCAGGATCTGACCTTCTAAAGAGAAGTCAGACTTGATCTCCTCTAGGAATGACCGGTTTGACCACCTTGCAGTCCAAGGGACTCGCAGGAGTCTTCTCCAGCACCATAGTTCAAAGGCCTTAATTCTTTGGCATTCAGCCTTTCTTATGCATTCAGTTGCATTCAGCAACTTTCAAATTATTGTTTATGTACCATCAAACAATTTTCAATTCCTAGTAACAACATAGACAGATTTTCTAAGACAACATTCCGCTAATCTGTGATTTCAGGCTTCCAAATGGTGTACTCATCATTATAGTAGCTGGGTCTGTTTTGCTCTTGGTTATTCTATTTTTGTCTTTTCTTCCACACTTCCAAGCATTAGAGCTTTTTCCAAATACATCTTTTAATATATCTGATTAATAAGCTTGTGACAATTTAATAACCTTGATGGTAGGTCAGGGATTCCCAATTCCCAAGCTGTGGCCCACTACTGGGCCATGGACCATTCCAAACTGGGCCACAGAAGTGTGTGTGAGTGTGTGAGTGTGCACAGCTCCACTTGCATAAGCGTCGGGCACATGTACCTGCTGCTTCGTTAGCAGCGGTGGCTCTTCCTTCCCAAGGATTGGCCCATGAATTTCCACTGCTCTCCATTTCTCTGCGTTCTGTGCATCCACATGTCAGGCACTGGATCCATCAGTCACCTCCAAACCTGGGAGCTGTTGACTCTCCATCTGAGGGCTGATGGGTGGCCCAAGCTCTGCCCCCCCCTTCTCTCTGCCAGCTACGTTCCTTCTTCCCCCTCGGAGCTCTCAGGTTGCTTTGATACTGACCCTGGCTCCCACGCCTCCTCCTCCTCTGATTTGGCTGCTGGAGGGGCCAGTGGCTGATGGGCCACAACAGTAGACTTCTCTTCTTCACTTTTTTGATTGTTGGGATTTTTATGTGGTTTATAAAAAGGGACGCAGTGGCTCAGTGGCTAAGACGCTGAGCATGTTGATCGAAAGGTCGGCAGTTCAGCGGTTTGAATCCCTAGTGCCTCATAACGGGGTGAACTCCCATTAGTTGTCCCAGCTTCTGCCAACCTAGCAGTTCGAAAGCACATAAAAAAGGCAAGTAGAAAAATAGGGACCACCTTTGGTGGGACGGTAACAGTGTTCCATCCGCCTTTGGCATGGAGTCATGCCAGCCACATGACCACGGAGACGTCTTCAGACAGCGCTGGCTCTTTGACTTTGAAACGGAGATGGGCACTGCCCCCTAGAGTCAGGAACGACTAGTACATATATGCAAGGGGAACCTTTACCTTTACAGTGTATATTTTAGATTATTATTATAAATGAAACTAGAGTTATACTTACATCTATAGTATGTATTTTATTATTATATCTGTCAAGCCATTTACTAGGTTAGAATTATTAAAATAAATAAATTGAAAAAGGATGTACTGTATAATATCTAAGTGAAATATTATGCTAGCAGAAAATTAATTTCCAGCTGAGATCTTAAGTTCGAAGTCAACCCATTTAAATTTCAGGGAAGCTGGTAGAATGTATCTTTGTATAGCACCTCAACACTTCTTATCTAGAATTAGAAAAACAGAGCTAGTCCAACCCCCTGCTTAGGCAGGAAACCCTACACCACTTCAGAAAAATGGTTATCCAACATCTTCTTAAAAACTTCCAGTGTTGGAGCATTCACAGCTTCTGGAGACAAATTGTTCCACTGATTAATTGTTCTAACTGTCAGGAAATTTCTCCTTAGTTCTAAGTTGCTTCTCTCCTTGATTAGTTTCCACCCATTGCTTCTTGTCCTACCCTCAGGTGCTTTGGAGAATAGCTTGGCTCCCTCTTCTTTGTCGCAGCCCCTGAGATATTGGAACACTGCTATCATGTCTCCCCTAGTCCTTTTCATTAAACTAGCCCTGCCCAGTTCCTGCAACCGTTTTTTATATGTTTTAGTTTCCAGTCTTTGTTGCTCTTCTCTGCACTCTTTCTAGAGTTTCTTTTTTACATCGTGGTGACCAAAACTGAATGCAGTATTCCAAGTGCGGCCTTACCAAGGCCTCTACATATATCTATGGTTGTCATGAGTTCTTTTCAAAAATTCCCTGGAGAGTTAGGGTTTTTCTTTTTCTGGTCACAATTCAAGATGTTTGTTATTTCCTTTAAAGCCCTACATGGCGCAGGGCCAGGTTATGTTCGAGACCAACTTCTACCGCATAGCTCCCAGTGACCGGTAAGATCCCACATAGTTGGTCTCCTCTGGGTCCCATCAGCTAAACAATGCCGGCTGGCAGGCCCACGGGGGAGGGCCTTCTCTGTGGCTGCCCCAGCTCTCTGGAACCAGTTACCTCCTGAGGTCCGGACCATCCCCACCCTATTGGCCTTCCGTAAAGTGGTGAAGATCTGGCTTTTCTGGCAGGCCAAGGGCCGTTGATCTTGCTCTTATGATCTGGCGAGATCCGGCCATGAATGGCGTGAATGAGTTTTTAATGTTTTTAATGTTTTTAATTTTTAAATGTTTTTTTATAATTATTTTTTTAAGATGTATTGTGAGCCGCCCTGAGTCTTCGGAGAGAGGCGGAAATTAAATTAAATTAAATTAAATTAAATTAAATTAAATTA
>WNWU01013461.1:0-19148 GCA_012654045.1 Ptyas mucosa
TGAGAGGAGACTCCAGAAGGGACCGGCTGGAAGGAGAAGACAGCAGAATCCAGCTGAGCTGGGCAAGTGGAGGGGCCTGAGCAAAGGGACCAGAGTGGGGTAGCAGCCAGAAGGAATAGACTGAAGCAGGGGAAGGAATGGATGGTTGGAAAAGGGGGCAAGGGGAATCAGGACCCCAGGGAAACGGGGGTAGCATTATATGACCATCTTTCCTGTCACAGTTGTTAAGTGAATCACTGCAGTTCTAAAGTTAGTGAGACAATTGCTAAGTGTCTTGGGCTTCCCCGTTGACTGCTTGTCAGAAGGTCACAAAGGGGGATCATGTGACTGGGAGACATTGCAGCTGTCATCAATACGAGCCAATTGCCAAGCAAATGAGTCTTGATGAGGTAATCATGGGGATGCTGCAATGGTCATAAGTGTGAAAATCTGTCATAAGGCATTTTTAATGTCTTATATACATGAGAAATGTTAAAACGTTTATTTATTTGACTTCACAAACTCCAAATTGAGAGCCACTTATCTGGCCCAGAGAATCTCAAAGGGATGGGGATTACAGCAAAGGTATCCCAAGGCAGGTCAACAAAGTCAAGATGGCAGCCTGCCCCGCCTTTTCCCTATATGTAAATAAGAGGCAGGGCTTCCATGCCTAGTCCTTTGTTGACTCCCCCTAGTGGTGGTCTTGCTTTGCAACATCTTCCTTCCTTCGCCCCTCCCTTCCTTCCTCCCTCCCTCGATCCCTTTCTCCCTCCCTCCCTTCCTTCATTCCTCCCTCCTTCCCTTCCCCCCTCCCTCCCTTCCTTCCTTTCTCCCTCCCTCCCTCCCTTCCTTCCTCCCTTCTCAGAAAGATCTTCACCTGGTGCCAAAATGCCACTATGGGAGCCAATTGAGGCTCTCTGGAGATGGCATTCCATAACCGAAGTGCCACTACCGAGAAGGCAAGAGAAAGGAGGCGGCTTGGAAATGTCTATATCAGCGGTCACCAACGAGAAACTTGTGATGGTCCGTGGAGAAATTTTCCTACTTTTGCCGGTGCCCCCTGGTGGAGGACCTGCTCCGGGATGACCAATGGGCCAGTCCTGGGAGGGTGACTACTACAGCTCTGGAATATGGGACGGCCGTGGCGAGGCTGGGAATCTCTGCCTGGGGTGGCCTGTGCAATGCGCAACTTTGCAGGTGGTGCAATTCGCAAAAAGGAGCGCGTCCCTCTCCGTCCGGAACGAAATCATGGCATTGGTGCCGCGGCGGGGGAGGGGGCAGCGCAAACGGGCCGAAACAGCGATTCGATGTCTGGAAGCTGCGGGAGCGAAGCACTACAGGCACTTGCGCGGCATCCGCGTTCCGCCTCAGGATATTTCCGCCAGCCGGTGGGGCAAAGCTAAGGTGACCAGATTTTAACATTGGTAAAGAGAGACACCTGTGGGTGTGGCTTATTTTGTGGGCATGGCTTGGAGGTCATGTGACTGGGTGGGCGTGGCTAGCTGGTCATGTGACTGGGTGGCCATGGCTATGTGTATAGGGACTACTCAGAGGGCTGAAAAAAGTCATTTCTGACAGGTCCTCACACTTTTGACTGGTCCTCACACTTATGACCATCCTCACATTTATGCCTGTGCAGCATTCTTAACAACCATGTCACTCATTTCACAACTGCCTCTCTTCACCATGGTGATAAGATAGGGCAAAAAACGTAAAATGTGAGTACAGTTCGAGGACTGGTCAAAAGTTCGAGGACTGGTCAAAAGTGCGAGGACCAGTCAAAAATAACTTTTTCAGCCCTCTGAGTAGTCCATGTGCCTAAAACGATACAGCAATAGAGAGGGATGAAGGAAGGGAAATTAGAGTAGGAGTGAGGTTAAGAGAGGGAGGAAGAGAGGAGGAGAAGAAGAAAGGAAGAGGAAGTAGGAAGGAGAAGAAGAGGGGGGGGAAGAAAAAACGTTAGAAGGAAAGAAAAGAGAGGGGTGGTAGGTTTGAGGAGAAAGATTGCTGTACAATAAAAAAGATGAAAGGGAAGAAAACCAACCCCAAACAAATATAAAGATATTAAGATAAAGAATGAATTGTTAAGCTTTAAAGAATAAAAGAGAACAAATATGAATAAATAGCAATAATTAGAAACACACATACAAACATACAATGTATTTTCTTTGAACAGAGTATTTGGCCAGTTCACAAATTTAAACAGTGTTTAGTCATTTCACTTAAATTTACAATTTCTATATTTCCTTTTTGCCATATTTATTCCTCATCTATTTTTTTAAAAAACCAATATTACCCTTCATCCTCATCTCTAATCTTAATCAAATTCAATTTTCCCTTCTATTCTATATTATACCCCTTCCCATTGTCATCTATTTTTATATCCATCCTCACATTGGTTAATTATGTAATATTACAGTTGGTTGATACAAATTCAACATTTTAATATAAATCAATTAGTTATATAACTATCTTTTTTGTATATTAATCAATATGAATATGAATATTCCAATTATTTCCATGCAATCCAATTTCTTACAAATCAATTAATTATATTTACCAATAATAATAAACCAAATAATTTCCCCCACATATTCTTCCAAACCACAACTTAACCATTTCTGCTTTCAACACAATATACAATTAATAGTATCTCAATTATTACAATTCCCTAGTTAAATAGAGCTTTTTTTTCTTTTGTGTTTTAAAATCTTGAACTCCCCTCTTTTGCCATTTGCCATAAATTTCCCATTGTTTGCACCTACGTTTTTTGATGAGGAAAAAGAAATCTTCCTTTCCAACTTGCTAGCAAACAGGAAAGGCAACACCCTGCTTAGTTTCGGTTTCATTTTCAGTTTAAATTGCACAAGGAGAAAAAAAACTAGAAGAAAAAAAACTGTTTAAATTCTTGCTGCGGGGCTTCAAAGGGCCAGGCAGCAAGAATTTAAATAGGTTTTTTTTCCCTCTAGCCATCAGCTGGGACTCAGGAGGCAGCAATAGATTGGGAGTGGGCGGGGTAAGCAAACCCCGTTCTCCCACCGTTCCCTAGCTTGTCCTGCATTCCTTCCAAAAATTGGGACTTTTTAAAAATGATGCGGGACGCGGGACAAATTGTTGAAAATCGGGACTGTCCCGCCAAAAGCGGGACGTCTGGTCACCCTAGGCAAAGCAGCCCTCGTCTCCTGCTGCTTGGGACGCGGAGCAGTAAACGGCGACTGGTCCGGGGAGCAGTCAGATTTTGCTCTCCATTGCAGATGCCAGATCGGCCCCCTGCAAGCTCTCGTCTCTCCAGGAGCCCGGCCGAAGTTTCCCGCACCGCTTCAGCGAGCGCTCCTCGAGAGAGAGAGAATGAGACAGAGAGAGAGAGAGAGAGAATGAGACAGAGAGAGAGAGATGTGTGAGAGAGGGAGGGAGAGAGAGGGGAGAGAGAGAAATTAAGAGAGGGAGAGAGAGAATGAGAGAGGGGGGGGGAAGTGGGAGAGAGAATGAGACAGAGAGAGAGAGGGAGTGAGAGAGGGAGAGAATGAGAGAATAAGAAACAAAGAAAGACAGTGAATGAAAGAGAGAGAATCAGAATGAGAGAGAGAGATGTGTGAGAGAGAAAGAGAGAAAAAGAGGGAGGGGGAGAGAGAGTGGGAGAGAGAGGGGGGAGAGAGAGAGAAAGAGAGAGGGAAAGAGAGAAAGAGAGGGGGGGAGAGTGACTGAAGGACCCTGTAATGTCACTGGAAGTCGAGACGCTTCAGCAAGCGGCGCGCTGGATTCGTATTAGTGGGACCCGGGATTTAAAATTGTGACCTTGGTGGTTCCTGAGGTCCAAAAGGTTGGGGACCCCTGGACTAGAAGACCTCCAAGGCACATTCCAGCTCTATTCTGGTTGATTGATTGATTGATGTCCCCTCCCCGTGGCACCAGCATCATTATTTCATTCGAGACGGAGCGGTCTGCGCTCCTTTTTGCGTATTGCACCACTTGCAAACTTGCTCATTGCACATGCCTGCCCAGGGCAGAGATTTCCAGCCCTGCCACAGCCAGTCCCATATTCCACAGCTGTAGTACTCACACTCACAGGATTGGCTCATTGGTCATCCCGGAGCAGGTCCTCCACCAGGGGGCATCGGCAAAAGTAGGAATATTTCTCCAGGGACCACCAAAAGTTTCTCGTGGACCACCACCTGATGCCTTCTGCTTTGCCTTTCCACCTGTAAGCAAGTTACGGGGTCTCCCAGTACAGGGGTGTTGATGTTAGGTGAATCTTGGAAAATTAAATTATTTTCAGATTTAAAGGCGGGGGGGGGGGGGAATGATGGGCTGTCTGCTAAAATAAAACCAGGTCTTGCACATACTTGAAAGTAAATCAGGAAGCCTGTAATTGTGGAGTCTGTCTGGCAAGAACAAAGACTGCTTATCCACAGGAAATATGCATATGTAAAGCTTGTAACAATTCGGGGTAGTTAGAAAGCTGATAAAAATAACTAGTTAGGCAACTTGCAGACCTCAGCTAAAAGTTAGGAGTAGAGATGGCCTGCAGCAAATCAAAGGGGTATTAGATAACTCCTGGGGCATTCATTAGCCAAGGTTTAGGAATAGGGACAGCTAGAGACCAATAGAACAAATTGTAGAATTATGACTAAAATGTTTATTAGATGATATTTCTTACTATCCCGCCTTGTCCCGCCTTCTTCTTTAGTGAAAATGTAGAAAGCTTTCTTCATCCCTTGTTCTTGGCTCTCTTGGCATTTTGGCCAGGAGCCCTTTTCCTTGGGGTACCCCAATAAAAAGCAATCAAAACCTGCACCACATGTCTGGCATCCTTCATTGGCCTCAGCATCAGGTTCAGACCCCAATTGGGGACAACAATTAGTTAGGAACAGAATTGTTACCTAAGAGTGTCCATTAGTGTAAAAAAAAGGATGCTACAGCAAGATATAGAGAAATGTTTTCAGTGATTTTACTAATTAGAATACAGACTTTAAAAAATTAGATAGGATTTTGCTATACAGTACATCCCTTTAATACACTAGATGATAAAATGTTAAACTTCCTAGGTTGAAGGTTTTCCTGCAACATAAATATGGGATATCAAAAAGAGATTTAGATGTGAATGTTATGGAAATTTGGTCTCTATATTTTCCAGCCCTAAATCTGTTTAGTAGTATTATAGTAGCCTCAGTCATATTAGTGATTCCTTCCTTCCTTCCTTCCTTCCTTCCTTCCTTCCTTCCTTCCTTCCTTCCTCCCTCCCTCCCTCCCTCCTTCCCTCCCTCCCAACACAGAAGGGTTTTCACCTGGTGCCACAATGAGGCCACTGTGGGTGCCAACTGAGGGTCTCTGGGGAGGACATTCCATAAATGAGGTGCCATCTCTGAAATGGCAAGATAAAGGAAGGGGCTTGGGAGTGTCCATGTCCCCTTGGGGAGCCCATTGTGACTAAGGAAGCCTCCCCCAAAAGCCCTTGAACAAAGGGCCTATAATATGTTCTCCACCCACCAGATTCCCTCCCCCCATGGATCCCCCTGTCCTAGGTTGGCCTGAGACTCCTAATGGCTCTTTCTATCCATCTTTTGCCTTAAGGGAGCTCATTGGTCAAACTTGAAGATTTCCATCCAGCAAATGACCCCATTCCACATTCTACATATTCCACATTCCACAAGGTAGTCTTTGCACAATTTTAGAGCTTTTCCTGATCCATTTCCTGATTGGCTGGCTGGGAAAGGGAGAGTCCAGGGAAATCTTCCTCTGCCAGATATTCAGATTAGAAGTTAGGGAAAGGATTATAATTTCTACATTCTCCTTTATCTGTCAGACATCCCATCGATTGCAGCATTGGCTTTGGGGTTTTATCCAGGGTTTCTCCCAGTTTCTTCCATGCCAACTTTACTCCATTCCGTTTCTGTCCCATAAATGTTTCGTTCTTCCCATTTTTTAAAAAAGCATTTTCACCTTTAACAAGAGGCTGGCTGAATAATAATTGGTGGTGAATCAGCCCCATGGAGGTTTCTTTCTCCCCAGGATTTTTCAACATCTTTCCCTCTAGCAGGATACTTGGATCAGTAGTTGATTGGGGCGTCCCTCCCAAAAATATTTGCTCCTCCCCAGATTTTTAAAAAGCAGCAGTTTTTCGTGCGGCTGTTGATAAAAATAGGATCGCCAATATGACTGCCAACGTCCGATGACTGATAAGAAGAAGAAGAAGAAGAAGAAGAAGAAGAAGAAGAAGAAGAAGAAGAAGAAGAAGAAGAAGAAGAAGATGATTATTTAACCCCCCCCCCTTTGACGACCAGATTGGGCCAATAATAATTGATCGGGGGTCCGTCCTGTGAATGTTTGCTTCTCTCCAGTTTGTTGTTTATAAAACACTTTCCCCCCCCTTAAGTAGCCAGCGTGGCTGACCGCAACAATAACAACAATTCATTTCGGTTTCCCGTCTGGGCAAAGCCCAAAGGCGGTCACCTGATTTGGAGGAAAAGAAACGAAACTTAACTTTCTCTTTCTTTGTCCCGGCGGAGGAGGCGGTGATGGCGGCCGAAGCGTCCTCGCCTGTTTTGCTGGAAGAAGCCACCTGCTCCATTTGCCTGGACTTTTTCCAGGACCCCGTGCTCGTCCCGGAATGCGGCCACAACTTCTGCCGGGGCTGCCTGACCCGCAGTTGGGGGACGTCGGAATCGGAGGCTTCCTGCCCCCAATGCAGACAGACCTTCGCGCCCCGCAGCCTCCTCTCCAACCGGCAGCTGGCGCGGGTGCTGGAAGGGGCTAAGCTATCCGGAGGTCCTAGGGACGAGGAAGGAGGGAGCCTCTGCCCGAAACACCGGGAGCCCCTCAAGCTGTTCTGTAAGGACCACCAGACCCCCATCTGCGTGGTCTGCTACCTATCCAAAGAGCACAAGGGCCACTCGGTGATCCCTGCGGAAGAGGCTTTCCCGGAATACCAGGTAGGAGTCAGCCAGGAGGAATCGCTGGGGAGGGGCAACCAGATCCTTGGTCTTCCTGGCAATCCTTGGACCAATTTACTTTTTCTGTTGTCCACAAACTGGGTTTAGCCTGGTGCAGATGCGAATTAGAACCAGACTGGAGAGGCCTTTCAAGGGACTTTTAATGACTACTTCAGCAAAAGGGTCTCAGCAGCTAAAGGAGCCAAGACCCCTGAACGATGTAAAAATTCAAAATATAGGGTTAAGATTAAGATTTCTTGACAGGAGTTTCTTTTGATTTCTTGTCCTGGCCTACTTTATTCACATTCCTCATACATTGTGTATTTGTGCTAATAAGCTTTCTTATGAAAAGAGCTGTGTGTTTCATTATTATAATAAGCAAGAAGTTTCCAAAGTTGATGTCTATGTGTCCCCCCATTGATTACTGGTCTTATTATACTCCTCTGCAACTTTCTGCCTGGGCCATTCCTTTAACAAACTTCCCTAATTCCAACCTGAGACCTTCACCTCCTGCTTTATCTTCTGTGGCTGAAATTTTTTTGAAGAAAGATTTACCACAGTGTTTGAATTACAACTATTCATTTAGTGACCTTCTCACAAGCAAAGTCAATTGGGAAGCCAGAATCGCTTCACAACTGTGTTACTAAAAGTGAACAACTGCAGTGATTCACTTAACAACTGCAACAAGACCTTGGAAATTTAAAAACAGAACAGGATTTTAAAAAAACAAGGAATAAAAATTGAGTGGTGGCCATATTTGCAAATTAGGACAAAATATAAAAAAGACAAGGAACAATATGGTATACACAGAGAACAATTGGAATTGGAGAAGATATTATTAGGACCAGGAGAAAAAATGATCACAAAAATGTATAATTTTCTGTTAAAATTTAAAATGGAAGAAGAAATCATGAAGGAAACAATGATTAGCTGGCCAAGAAATTTTGGATATTGAATTTGGATATTCATTTGAATCAATGGGATAAATTATGGGAGAGAAACTATAAACTAACAATGTCAGCTTCTTACAAGGAGAATCTTTATAGGATGTTTTACCGATGGCACCTGCCACAAGCGAGATTGGCAAGGATGTTTTCAAAACAGGTCCCCGGATTGTTGGAGGTACGGCCATAGCCGAGGGACCTTCTACCACATGTGGTGGACCTGCCCTAAGATTAGGAAATTTTGGTGGAAGATAAAAAAAATGGCTGGAAGAGATAACTGGGTGGAAGATAGAAAGAAAACCAGAACTATTCGTCCTCAGTATTTAAGAAGGGAAAATGGAAAAAAAATTACAATATATCATATTACACATACTAACTGCGTGTAGACTTGCCATAGCACAAAATTGGAAACAACCGGATATCCCCTCCAGACCAATTTATAATTTATAAAAATTATGACTGCGCAGATATGGACAGATTTTCTATGGAAATTAAGAAAAGGGAAGACACCAAGTACTATTTAATTTGGAATAGATGGTATTCCTGGCTGGAGAGTAAGTCTAAAATGTAAGCGATATTTTGTTACGAAACCAAATTGTGAATAGAAGATATTGTAACTTAGATAAGGATGTAAGTTAAGACAGATAGAAGTAGAATTTGTGTATGGAAGTTAATTAGGATAGAGATGCCGATATAGAAAAGCTGTTACTAATGCTTAGGGTTTGATGTGTTTGTTTTTATTTGTTTGGGGGTTTTTTGCTTGTTTTTTATTTGATTTATATGCCGCCCTTCTCCGGAGACTCAGGGCGGCTTACAATGCGCTAAGCAATAGCCTTCATACTTTTGTATATTTATACAAAGTCAGCTTATTGCCCCCACAAACTGGGTCCTCAATTTACCTACCTTAGAAAGGATGGAAGGCTGAGTCAACCTTGAGCCTTGGTGAGATTCCACCAACCTTGAGCCTTGGTGAGTTTTTGTCGTGTGTTATAGATTTTTATTTTTTGTTCTTTTCTATTTTTTGTACTGTATATTTTAATGTTTGAAAATTTAATAAATATTCCAACTTAACCATATCACTTTGAATACTCTGTCGAACATTTAGATAACGAATATCAGTATATTTTGACCTTGTCTTAACAGCTAAATTGGTTGCCATTTTTATAGCAGCTTGGTTATCTTCATAAATCACAATAGGATACTTTACCTTTAATCTGACATCTAGCATTAATTGTTTATAATAAATTAACTCAGTACATACTATCGACAAGCAGGAAAATTCTGCTTCCATTGTGGATAAACTAATATGTTTCTGTCTTATAGATTTCCATCCTATTAAACAATTACCTAACATTATCGCAATACCTGAAGTAGATTTTCTGGTGGTCAAATCAGTAGCGAAACTAGCATCAGCATATGCATTCAATGTAAGATCACGGTTAGGTTCTAAATATAATGCATAATCCATTGTCATCTTCAAATATCTTAATATCCGCTTTGCGGCCTGCCAATGCTGATCTGTTGGATCTGCATTATATCTTGCTAATTGGTTTACGCTATATGAAATGTCAGGTCTCGACCAATTGCTAAGATACGATAGACTCCCTATCAGCAATTGATAGATCTCCTTACTAAATCCTGGACTTTGGATTTCTTCATGTTGAAAATCCTGTGCCATTGGCGTTTTAGCTGGCTTACATAGCTCAATGCCATAGCGTTTCAACATCTGACTGATCTTGCTAGACTGTGACAGTTTATACCCACTAGCTTTTTGCAGAACATCAAGACCTAAATAGTGTCTAATATGTCCTAAATTTCTAATGTTGAATTTCTCTTGTAATTGTTTAATAATATCCATTGCTTCCTTGTCAGTTTTGGTTACGATCGCTATATCATCGGTGAACAATAGCAAAAATGATACTACACCATTATTTTCTCTTTTAAAGAGACATTTGTCTGCTATACCTTCCTGAAAACCAATATTATTCAGCTCTGTAACTATACACTGGTTCCATTCAAACTCTGACTGTTTTAAACCATATAAGCTTTTCTTTAGTTTCCAACAATCAGTTTGATCGTTTAGTTTCACTCCTAACGGCTTCCTCATATAAATAGTATGTCTTAATGGAGCATGCAAGTATGCTGTCTCCACATCTATGATTAATAACATACCTATTCCGTGCTGCCCACACTAGCATAATTCTTAACGTGCTAGCTCTTAAACTCTGAGCAAACACCTCATCGAAATCCTTCTCCGTTTGAGTGAAACCCTGAGCTACAAGGCAAGCGTTATGGGTTACTGTTCCATCTATACTTTTCTTTACTTTATACACCCATTGACAACCAATCAATTTCTCTCCAGATGGTAATTTAACCTCCTCATATACACCCAAATTAGTTAATGAGTTTATTTCTCTACTCATTGCCTCCTTCCAAGCATTCTGTTCTTTTACAGGATACGTCCTGATATCCTCATAACTTGAAGGTTCTATGCTAACTTGACAAACTACCATTGCTTTGTACCTATCAGGTGGATGTCTTTCCTTACTGGATCTCTTAGACAATACAGGACTCATTGCAGATGGTTCATTTTCATCCTCCCCTAAAACTACCTCCTCTTCTTCAACCTTAATAGAAGATTTTACATCATCTATATCCTCATCAGGGATATCGTCACTCGGTTGATGCTCGACGCTAACATTATTGTCATCCCGTTTATAATCTGCATACTCAAGTTTCTCCCATCCTTTGTGCTCTAGGAATTTTGCACTTGCACTACAGTAAACACTAGTAGTTCCCTGTGCCCAAAATCTAAAAGACCTATGGTTTGAATCATAGCCTACGAAAAACATTTTTCTGGCTCTTTGTTGTTCCTTCCTTCTCACAGTAGATGGAACATGCACCCAAGCTGCGGCTCCAAATAAGTGTAAGTAACTAAGATTTGGTTTCCTCCCATGCCATAATGTAAATGGTATTTCTCCAGTAGAGGAATGTACCACGTTGTTTAATACATGGTTAGCATACATAACAGCTTCACCCCATAAAGTTTCAGGCAAACCAGAATCTGCCAACATTGTTCTAGTCATGGCTTGTAATGTTTGACCCCTTCTCTCAACATAAGCGTTGTGTTGTGGTCTATGTGGCGCAGACCGTTTATGCTGTATACCTTCCTCTTGCAAATACTTCTCTAACCTTTGGTTAGTAAACTCCGTATCGTTATCTGTTACTAAGCACAATACTTTATATTTGTTTCCTTTCAACAAATCTCAGCCAGTTAGTTATATGCTGGAATGTTTCACATTTTGTTTCATAAGATAACAGAATCCGTACCTAGAGTAGTGGTCTACTATGCTCAGAATATAGCAGGCACTTCCAATACTGGATTTCTTGGGTCCAATGAAATCCACAAACACGACTTCTAATGGCTTTTTGGTTTTAAAACCATTATAACAATTTGCTGGTGTCACCTTACTCTTTTGCTGATTACAGGCATTGCAGTTCAAATACTTACTACATGATTGTAGTTTTATACCTTCAGATAGCTGAACTGTTTTCTTTAACGACCTGAAGTTTATATGCCCTAGTCTTCGGTGTAACAGATGGATGCATTCATCATGCGGTTTATCATTCCTGTACACCGACCTAGCATTTGCCACTAATGCTGGGTTCTCTCTCAAAATGAATAAGTCATTCTCTAATGTTGCAGTAACAACCTTTCCATCTTTTTCGATTATACATGTATCATTCTTAAACGTTACTGTAAACCCAGATTGCAATAATGATTTAACAGAGAGCAAATTATACTTTAACCCAGGAATATATAACATAGGCAACGGTTCATTACTAAATGACCAACGTGCAAAACCCTCTCCAGCTACCTTAACCTTCCAACCATTTGCTAATCTAACATGTTGGTTACTCCTATTCATTTTCACAAAGTTGTTTCTATTCTTAGTAATAGATTGAGAAGCACCACTATCAACAACCCACCAATCCTGGTTAACATTAGGTGTTGAACTGGATATAGCTAAATTACAACCCTTCTTGGGTCTCTTATTATCCCTAACAGACATTTTCTTAGTCTTACAATACTTAGCTATATGCCCTTTAGCCCCACAAGCAAAACATCATTTTACAACACAGGCAGTTGAATACATTTTGTCTTCTTTTGGTTGGTTTACTCTCAACTGATCCCTTTCTTGTCTTCTTCTGGATTCTTCCAATAACCTACCAGATATGCCAGCCAAAGTGAGGTCATCTCTAGTCAAAAATTCCAGTGAAGAAACATAGTCGTCATAACTATCGTCCAAAGAAGACAGAATTATATAGACTTGCTGTAGTTCTGAGAAAACAAGCTCCTTTTCATGCAACTCCTGGAAAATTCTAGTCATGGATTCCAAATGAGCCATCATATCTCCTCCTTTAAGATGATGTTGCTTAAACAATTTCCGTGTGAGATTTATATGAACATCCACAGTGTCCCGAACATATAGTCTCTTCAACTTGGTCCAACACTTAGCAGCAGACTCTACGCCACGAATATGGACAAGTTGCTGGTCACTCAGTGTCAGTCCAATTATGCAAAGAGCTCGTTCATTGTCTCTGGTAAATTTGGCTATTTCCTTCGCATCTTCATCATCAGGAGGATCCCATGTTGTTACATCCGGTGGATTAATTACTACATCCCAAAGTCCTTCTCTACGCAGAAGTAGATTGCATTTTGTAGACCAGGATACATAGTTTGTTCCATCCAACCGGGTTATCATGGAAATATTCGATAACTGTTCTTGTGCCATCTTCACTTGGATTATATTACACAAACACAGTTTTTTGTAGTATTCACAGTAACTCTCAGTTTTGCTCTGAACAATCCTAGTTAGTTCTGGTTGACTCTGGGCCCATAACCAATGTTAAGGATATTGGTGCGTTGACCAACCAGCAGAGCAAGTGCACAGAGAAACGGTATTGAGAGCAAATGAATACAATACATACAAACTGGTTTAACAAAGCTTTTACTTTTTAGTGCAAAAAACAAGTGCATAGTCTTTCAATCAATCCAAGTCTTTAGCCATTAAAATCAGTCCGGAGTTACATAAATCTTCTTACCATACAGCAGTAAGTAATAAACAGCAATTCAACGCTGTTGACAGTTCAAGATGAGAGCTCCTTCACACGATGATTCCAGTTCCAATCAACAAGTCATCCAACAATGACTATAGCTGGGCTCTGTTCTTATATACAGTTTAAACTAGTAATTATCCACTTGAGATAAGTGAAGTCAGCAGTGCAACGACTCAACAGTACAATTAGGATAATTTCAGTCAGCAGTCAGTCAGCAGTCAAGGACAATGACTCATCAGTACAATTAATCAGCATTACATCTTAAATTTAGAGAACTCATTTACAGTTATAGAACACATATAGTTTACAGTTATAGAACACATACCGTATATACTCGCGTATAAGCCGAGTTTTTCAGCCTGAAAAACGCCCCCTCGGCTTATACGCGGGTCACAAAAAAAAATGACTTTCCCTGCAAGCTAGGAAACAGCGGGAGAACGGGGTTTGCTTACCCCGTCCACTCCCAATCTATTGGGACTGCCTCCTGAGTTCCAGCTGATGGCTAGAGGGAAAAAAAAAAACTTTAAATTCTTGCCCTGGGGCTTCAAAGGCCCCCCCTACAGCTGATCAGGGTTAAAAGAAAACGAGGTGCCAGCTGCAAAAAGGTGCCTTCTGCAAAGAGCACATTTTTTTTTCTCCTTCTGCTGAAACCCAAAGCGAAACTAAAACAGCTTGTTGGCTTTGCTGTTTGCTAAGGCAGATATCTTTTCTTTTTCCTCATCAAAAAAGGTTGGTGCAAACAATGGGAAATTTATGGCAAATGGCAAAAGAGGGGAGTTCAAGATTTTAAAACACAAAAGAAAAAAAGCTCTATTTAAATAGGGAATTGTAATAATTGAGATATTATTAATTGTATATTGTGTTGAAAGCAGAAATGGTTAAGTTGTGGTTTGGAAGAATATTGGGGGAAATTATTTGGTTTATTATTATTGGTAAATATAATTAATTGATTTGTAAGAAATTGGATTGCATGGAAATAATTGGAATATTCAATATTCAAAGAAAATACATTGTATGTTTGTATGTGTGTTTCTAATTATTGCTATTTATTCATATTTGTTCTCTTTTATTCTTTAAGGTTTAACAATTCATTCTTTATCTTAATATCTTTATATGTGTTTGGGGTTGGTTTTCTTCCCTTTCATCTTTTTTATTGTACAGCAATCTTTCTCCTCCAACCTACCACCTCTCTCTTTTCTTTCCTTCTTACTTTCTCTTCCCCCCCTTCTTCTCCTCCCTCCTTCCTCTTCCTTTCTTCTTCTCCTCCTCTCTTCCTCCCTCTCCTTTTATGCACATGGACTACTCAGAGGGCTGAAAAAGTTATTTTTGACTGGTCCTCACACTTGTGACCAGTCCTTGAACTTACGACTGTCCTCACATTTTACGTTTTGGCCCTATCTTGTCACCATAGTGAAGAGAAGCAATTGTGAAATGAGTGACACTGTTTTTAAGAATGCTACAATGGGCATAAATGATGACCAGTCATAAGTGCGAGGACCTGTCAGAAATCACTTTTTTCAGCCCTTTGAGTAGTTCTTTTGTGCACATGGACTACTCAGAGGGCTGAAAAAGTTATTTTTGACTGGTCCTCACACTTGTGACCAGTCCTCGAACTTCTGACTGGTCCTCACACTTATGACCATCCTCACATTTATGCCCGTGCAGCATACTTAAAACCATGTCACTCATTTCACAACTGCTTCTCTTCACCATGGTGACAAGATAGGGCAAAAACATAAAATGTGAGGACAGTCGTAAGTTTGAGGACTGGTCACAAGTGCGGGGACCAGTCAAAAATTACTTTTTCAGCCCTCTGAGTAGTCCATGTGCACAAAAGGACTACCCAGAGGGCTGAAAAAAGTGATTTCTGACAGGTCCTCGCACATTTGACCAGTCTTTTTTTATTTTGAAATTTACCAGTAGCCGCTGCATTTTCCACCCCCGGCTTATAAGCGAGTCAACAAGTTTTCCCAGTTTTGGGGGGTAAAATTGGGGGGGTCGGCTTATATGCAGGTTGGCTTATACACGAGTATATACGGTATATTGCCTGGACAACTTGTTAGGCTTACACCACATCCTAACAACAACTGCACCAAGAACATCACTTAACTGTCTTGCTTAGCAACGGAAATTGCCTGTAGGACAAAATAGGCTCCCTTTGCCAGCTCCCTTTCCACATTTGCTCTAGAACGAAATTATCATTCCTCCAAAGTCTTGAGTGCAGACCCCAAAAAACACTCCTGCTGGATCAGCCCAAACATTCATTTCTCAATGATGCTTCTGGATGACTGCAACCAGGAGACTCAGGCAGCTCACTTTAATGCCATTACAGGTAGTCCTTGACTTAAAACCATTCGTTTAGTGACTGTTCAAAGTTACGACGTCAATGAAACAGTGACATAATGTTTTTCACCCTTATGATCATTGCAGCATTCTGTGGTCACATGATCAAAATTTGGACGCTTGCCAACTGCCATGTATTTATGACGGTTGAATATATCTTCTAAGTGGGTCTTCCCTCCGATGTAATTCTTTACAGAAAAGAAACTGAAAAGTTGTATTTTTCAGATCAAGGTGGAGGATTGCCTGAAGGCTCAGAAGGAGGAGAAAGAAAAAATAGCTACATACAAAGGAGACACAGAGCAAACAGTACAGGAGATGCTTGTAAGTATTGATCCAACAGTGAGGAGCTTCTGAGCTAATAGGAAGGAAAACACCATCTGCCATCTTTGATAATAGGCAGCCTGTGTTTTAGTACAAATTCTGACTTAAATGAAATTCAAATTTATTTATTTATTTATTTATTATTGTGATTTATATGCCGCCATTCTCCCGAAGGACTCAGGGCGGCTCACATACAGCAATCAACAATACAAATCACAGTGTTAATTCAAATTCAAATTAAAATCCCCATTAAAAACAATTTAAAATTATAGCATTGTACAACCCCACGATCAGATTATTGTTGGAACAGCCACGTCTTCAGTTCGCGGCGAAAGGAGAGGAGGTCGGGGGCTATCTTGAGCTCGGTGGGCAGACCATTCCAGAGGGTCGGCGCTCCAACAGAGAAAGCTCTCCTCCTGGGGGCCGCTAGCCGACATTGTTTGGCCGACGGCACCCTGAGGAGGCCTGCTCTGTGGGAGCGCACAGGATGGTGGGAGGAAGGCAGAAGATGGTCCCGTAAGTACCCTGGGCCTAAGCCATGTAGGGCTTTATAGGTAAGCACCAACACCTTGAAACGGACCCGGAGAGCAACCGGCAGCCAGTGCAGCTCGTGCAGGAGAGGTGTAACACGGGAGTAACGAGGAGCCCCCGTAACTGCCCGCGCGGCCACATTGTGGACTAGCTGGAGCGCTCGGATGCATCCCAAGGGCAGCCCCATGTAGAGGGCGTTACAGTAGTCCAACCGAGAAGTAACAAGGGCATGCGTGACCATGGTGAGGGCATCTTGGTCTAGGAAAGGGTGCAACTGGCGCACAAGGCGCACTTGTGCGAAAGCCCCCCTGGTTACGGCCGTCAGATTATCAAGCCAAGAATCCAGGAGAACACCTAGATTGCGAACCCTGTTGGAGGGGGTAAGAATCTCCCCTCCGATCACTAAAGATGCTACCTCTAGATACCTCTAGATCCTGAGATGCCGGCATCCACAGCCACTCGCTCTTGGAAGGGTTGAGTCTGAGCCTGTTCCTTCCCATCCAAGCCCGCACTGCCTCCAGACAACGGGACATCATGGAAAGGGCATCCCCAGGGTGGCCCAGGGTGGAGATATAAAGCTGGGTATCATCCCCATATTGGTGATACCTCACCCCAAAAACACGAATAATCTCACCCAGTGGCTTCATATAGATGTTAAAAAGCAGGGGGGAGAGAACTGATCCCTGAGGCACCCCACAAGTGAGGGGTCTCTGGGAGGATCTCTGACCCCCCACCGATACAAACTGCAAGCGGCCCAAGAGGTAGGAGACTGCAACACAGTGCCTCCTATCCCCAACCCCCCGAGTCGCTGCAGTAGGATACCATGGTCGATGGTATCCTACCATGGCTGAGAGGTCAAGAAGGACCAGGATGGAGGAACAACCCCTATCACGGGCCCGCTAGAAATCATTCACTAGGGCGACCAATGCCGTTTCCATGCTGTGACCGCACCTAAAACCAGATTGGTAAGGGTCCAGGTAGTCTGTTTCCTCCAGGAAATGAGGGAATTGCTGTGCCACCACGGTCTCAACAACCTTCGCTAAAAAGCGGAGGTTGGAGACAAGACAATAGTTGTTAAGGGAGTTGGGTCCAGGTTGGGCTTCTTAAGGAGGGGTCGAACCACCACCTCTTTGAGTGTAGCAGGGACGAATCCCTCCCTCAGCGAGGCATTAACAGCAGCCTGGATCCAGTCTCCGGTCACCTCTCTGGCTGCAGGAAGAAGCCAGGAGGGACACGGGTCCAATGCACATGTGGAGGCCCCCAGCTGACCCACAATCCTGTCCACTTCATCCAACGAAACAGGCTTAAACTCAACCCAGGTGTCCCCACCAAGACTAGGCCCGGTCTCCTCAGTGGACTCTGCCCAGTCAGACTCTAACCCGGTCCGGATCTGAGCAATTTTATCTTGCAGAAACTGTGCAAAATCCTCAGCTCGGCCCTGCAAGGGGTCCTCCCTCGCTCCAAGGTTAAGGAGGGAGCGGGTCACCCTAAACAGGGCGGCTAGGCGGTTTTCTGCAGATGCAATGAAAGCGGCGAAATATTGTCGTTTCGCCGCTTCCATCGCCACAAGATAAGACCTAATATAGGTTATTAACTGTGTTCGGTCGGATTCAGATCGGGAGGACCTCCAACCACCCTCCAGGTGTCTTTTCCGTCGCTTCATTTCCCTGAGCTCCACGGTGAACCATAGAGCTGCCCAGGATCTGCGTCAGATCAGAGGCCGCATAAGCGTGATTCGATCCAGGGCCCCTACCGCAGCCTGTTCCCAGGTTGCCACTAAGGCCTCAGAGGAATTGTGGGTTAAGGAGGCGGGAAATGACCCAAGCTCCATCAGGAACCTTTCGGGTTCCATCAGGCTCCTGGGACGGAATCATCTCACTGGTTAAAGTTAAAGACGGTGTTAGGGCACAGAACTTGTTCTTAACCTGGGGACTAAGATGTCACCATTGACTGAATGAGTCACAGTTGGTTTAAGTGCCCCTATCCCATGAGCTGTGTTTTATATAATGGGTTTGTTTTCTTTAATAAATTAATGCAAACCATATTTTAACCTATTGAAAAAATTGTGAACTCAAACATTTTTCTGTCGCCTTTCTTGGAATCCCTGATTGCCAAGAAAATTTTCATGAGCGGTCATTAAACTAGAGCTATGATGGCGAACCTATGGCAAGTGCGCCACAGGTGGCACGCGGAGCCATATCTGTGGGCACGCGAGCGTTGCCCTAGCTCAGCTCCAGCACGCATGCATGCGCCAGCCACCTGATTTTCGGCCCTTCCGGGCCCCCCGGAAATCAGGAAATGAGCTGTTTCCAGCCTCTGGGGGTGGTGGGGAAGGCAGTTTTCATCCTCCCCAAACTCCAAGAAAGCCTCTGGAGCCTAGGGAGGGCAAAAAACGGGCCTACCAGGCCCACTATACCATCACGTGCCAAAAACAGGGGGAGCGTGGGGGGTCACGTGGCATGTGCGAGGGGGTGGTGTGCATTGAATTATGGGTGTGGGCACACACACGCACAAACTCCCGCGCTCCTCCCGCTTTTGGCACGCGACGGCAAAAAGGTTAGCCATCACTGAACTAGAGCCTTTAAAAAAAAAACACCCTTCCCTCCCTATGCTTTTTAATATCAAATGAGTTTTTTGTCTCCTTTGGATATTCTCCCACCTCATTTCTGGATTCTTCAAGGAATCTGTTTAATTATTATAACAACTAAAATAAAAGTAAAAATAATTAAATAAAACAATTAAAATAAAATAAAAGTATGTCTTTTGTCTTTCTTGTTCTAGGATCATATTGAAAAAGTGAAAAAAAATGTGGTGGCTGAATTCAGAGAGCTACATCTCTGGTTAGAAGGACAAGAGAAGCTTCTATTGACTAGAATGGAAGAAACGGAGAAGGATATTATGGCAAGAAAGGAGGAAGGTTTGGCCAAGCACATGGAGGAACTGGGCTCTCTTGACCATCTCATCCAGGAGATAGAAGAGA